>JADFUC010002441.1:0-179571 GCA_019722365.1 Lithospermum erythrorhizon | reverse complement strand
CTACAAGTGTTTGTATGTCAAGATGGTCATTCTTGCTATGAGGTCAGAATACTGATGATTTTTCTTTTTTAGTGTACATGTTTATATGGCTTTATTTCGCTTACGTCTATATCTTTCGCTGGGTACCTCATTCGGATGTGGGTAAGTTACCATCCGGGTGATTCGTTTCCACTAAGCTGTCGAGCTTACCCCTTCCCACCTCCAGATTGACAGGTGCATTTGATAAGCGGCAGAGTTCGTGAGTGTCCGTTGACCTTACTTAGGGGAGAGACGAAATAAGGTGATTCTGCTACTACCTTTTTCTATTATTTTCATGTACTAAGTTTTTTCATACTTTGTTTTGATGTTGAAAAATTGTAAACTATTTTGTGGAATATTTTCGAGACTGCCATGTGGATGGAATTATACAATGGGCGTGGTTTGAAGTGATACCACGACGGTTAAACTCGTTACAACATTTGGAGTTTTCAAAACTATTTACTTTGATCAAACTATCAGTTTTATTATTATTAAACAAGTAATTTTCAAGTACAACCATCGAGGCGACTTTATATACAAAGTTGATTTAATTTACTCCACTTTGTATGCACGGTATCGAGGCGGGTCGTTACAACAATATTATATTTGCATTTTTCTTCAAATGTGTGTACAATTTTACTTGAAATTTTAATTAAACATGTAGAATTTGATTTTGTTGAAATTTGTAGAATTTGCCTATTTTCTTTTTTTAAAATTATACTTGTATAAAAATACTGAGTTTATAATTAAAAATACAATCATCAAAGTTAAAAGAATTTTAAATTTTGTTTGACACGTATAGAATTTGATCTTATTAATTTATAGCTAACTAAGTCACATATAGTAATTAAAAATAATATCGAAAGAATGAGTATAAGTTAAAATCATTGTCACAATATTTAATAATAAGAGGCACCCACCGTGATTGCCGCTTAATACGGCTAGTTGTGGAAACCTCCAGCATCGCTTTCTTTACATTAATACGGAGTATTATATAATATACAATGAAAAATATTTAAAGTATTAATATGTTTAACGTAATTTACTAAAAATATTATAATTTTTTATTCAAATCAATGTTATATATATAAATTAGAATGACAAAGCTTGTTAATTTTGATCATAAAAAATTAATCTAGACAATCTTTTCTTTTGATGGATAAAGTATTCAAATTATGTATAAATTTTTGTTATATTATTATGTGAAATATGTTTTGCCAACATAATATTTTCAACTTACGTGAAGGCATTATAGTAATTTTGATTCAAAACCAAAGTTCTATATCTACTATTAAGATCAGTAAAATTTGTTAGCTATTGAAAAATCTCTTAGCCATAAAGGTAATAAGTATGTAGTAACTATGTTATCAATTTGGTCGTGTGGAGTTTTAAATAATTGTGACTATTGAAAAGAAAATTGAACGACTTGAAACGACGCCATATTTAATATTTATAAATTTTGAATTTTGGTGGATGAGTTTTAAATAATTTTAATTATTGAAAAGAAAATCCATGAACATTTTGTAGATGGAGGTAATATAGTTCTATAATTTTTAGTTATTATGTCTTTAAATAATTTTTTGAATTATCAACAAGAAAATTGAACGATCTTATGGATGTAAATTTAGTATTTATAAATTTTAAATTTTGGTGGTTGACTTAAATAACTTTAACTATTCAAAAAAGGAAAATCAATTAAATCTTTTAAAGACGAAGGTAGTAATGATGTTCTATAATTTTTAAATTTGTCAAGAGCTTCCAAAAAAATTTGGACTGAAAAAAAAATTGAACGACTATTAGAGATGGTTTAGTATGTATTATTCATTATTTAGTGGTTAATGTAAAGACTCACCCCTGTAAATGGGCCAGCCTAAGGTTAAGATCATTAACAACCCATACTGTAGCCACCAATCGACGGATAATAACAAAACGACTTCATTCGAGATTAATAATAAAAAATACTCTTACCATCGCGAATCTAACAACACATCCCAAAACACATCAACACGAACATACATCAACCTGAATAATACAACCAACAAAACACAACATAGTCTCCACAATACATCATAATATTAGTATGGTAACATACGACCCCTCAATGGACAACATAAAAGTTCTAGAACATAAAGAAGATGAAAAATAGAGAATGACCTGCTGAGACTTCCAATGCCACCATCGCCTCACCTACGATCTTATTCCGCAACTCCGTCAACGCAGCCTCAACAACCTTTGACGCATCAACTCCTGTAAATCTGCATAAACGCCCAACATGAGAAAGCTTATGTTTTCAAGCTTAGTGAATACAAATACCACGAATGGTATCCAACCACATATAATCATACTTATATATAAGAGCATATGTATGAATGTTAATAAGACTATTCAATGAACCACTACTCTCAAATTTCATAGTAACCTCTTATTTAATATTACTACTAGATCAATGAAACACTCCACATATATTCATAACCATCAACAACGCATAATCAAATATCAACATTCATTCAAATAAACAACACAAACAATAATGGCGGTCCAACAAAATGAATAACATCAAAACCTCCATCCGCATTATCCATCCACCAAATTCACACATCCACCAATACATCTCCCAATACACGTATATATATATACATCACAATCCTCCCCGACCGGCCTCTACGATATCACACCGAACCTCCCGAATCATCTCGGGGCTACCCCCTCAATATGCATATCACACCAAACCTCCCGGTCGAGGCTACCCCCCTCAATGTATATATATCATTTCACCCAAATCAACCTGCAAAAGAATACACACACCAACGACAAACAATACAGGCAACACAATCACACACAACAATCGTAGTATAATCATAACAACTATAAATAATCTCATAACATTAATCTCAATATGCATTCCAATATAAATAGATAACAAACACATGTCAAATATATATATAACCATAATACTGGGTCAAGACTCTGGGAAGCTTTTAGAGAGATTGGGAACTGAAATGTCAAGTCGCATGCTGATAAATTGCTTCTTCATGTTTTATCCCCCCCAAACCCCAGAAGCTGCTACGTCTTCTGCTTCTTTCAATTCCATTCTCGGATAGGCAAATAATACTAATCTAATAAGTGAAGAGTCAGTTGCCTCTAATTAATTGCTCTACAATTGTTCCTATCGCGAGATTTGTACTCACCTCAAGCAAAAGCAACTAAATAACCTAGGTAGTCCACGTGTCGTCCGGCTCAACTCTTATCCAAAAGCAATTATATAAGTTATTTTACTATCCTTTTTTGTTTAATCTCCTTTTATATCTATTAAATCCCAAATAAAGATCCTAGTTCAAATTGTAGTAAAGTGATCCAACAAACTGCCCGAATAACTTTATAGCATGAAAATATAAATTTCCCCATTTAAAACCCGATTATATTTATTCAAAATCTCATAAATTCAAAATTTTAGTGAGAATGTCGACTTACAATAGCTAATCCCAATAAAAATACTCATCCAATGTCAATCCAACCAACAAAACATCCTAAACCCCAATACGACCAAAACAGCCTCGGAAAATCAACTCATCCCAACTCGACTCAATCTAGCCTCAAGAGACCTATAAATCCCACAAAAATACCACACACAACCCAACTACTCAACTAACTACTCATACACATTTTAGTTTTCCCCTTATCCACCTCCCAACACCCCTTTTGTTACCAATCACAACCTCTAGTGAAAAAAGATCGCTACGCCAGCTAACGACTAATAAGACAACGAAATCTCAACCATTCCAATCCTCAACAATTTCGCCATCACCCCTACCCCAACAATATCACTTTAAATAATTTCTAATCAATCCAAAATCAATTTTCCCCAACTACTATACCCATTTAAACAACCTTTAATTCAAAACCCCAACTACTACTCAACTTTCACAAACAACCTCAACATATTCTCTTCCAACCAATATCAAAACATCCAACTTATACCCCAAAACAACTATATTAAGGTCCCATAACATCATACTACAATTTAAAGGTGATTTGGGAAAAAAGTCAACTCTCAACATCCAACACATTTCAACCCCAAAAATCCATTGTTATAACTTCTAACCACATAATCTAAGCTTAGATGATACATATTTGTCATTAAAATCTCAAACCTCAAAGTCAACTTAAAAAGTCAAACCCTCAAAATACCAACTAGCCCAAAATAATTAAATTTGAAGATTGAAACCATACCGTTAATAATCTAAGACGAGGAACAAAGACATGAGCGATCCAACAAGATTTCACCATGAAAATGAAAAAAATCAAGGGGATTTACACGGGAGTTCGCCAAATAAGTGGAAAAAGTATACGGGTTTTGTTTTTTGGATTTAAGATAAGAACGGCGAGATAAATGGGCTGTGGAAGATATTTAGGACTTACGGTCTGTTGGTGTTTGCAGTTCTCTCCTCCAATTTTTAAGATAAACTTTAATGAAGATTTATTTAACAGATATTATCCTAGTATTACAAACTACCACTCATTTAATACTAGTCTCGTATATCGATTTTATTCTCTAAATCATTTATACTATCTCCTGTCCCACCTCAAACGATATATAATAATTAATCGCCAGCGTAATGTGTTATTTCATTTAAGTTACTAATAATTCTAACTATTGAAAAGAAAATCCAACTACCTTGTGAGACGTGAGGTACTACATATATAATATTCAATTTTAAAATTTTAGTTGGTTGAGATTTAAAAAATTTTTATTATTTAAAAAGTAAATTTTATGATCTTTAGAGATAAATTTATATGTAGTACTATAATTTTTATTTAAATGGTTGAAAATTATACGTTATTTAGTTAGATTTCATATGCGATCATTAATTTACTTAGATGATCATAATTATCTTAGTAATAATGTATTAGGAAGTAAACATATTCAAATATCTTAGAATATCATAATTGTCTTAGGAATTGTCTTAGTATTCATATACGAAATATAAGAATTTGTATCTGAAAAAAATCATATCATAATTGCATGCATCAACATACTTATTTATATTCCCCTAACACTCCCTCAAACGGTTCTGTATGGGTCGAAGTGACTTAACAGCTTGTTAACCGATTTTTGACTTTTTAAAACTTCTTTAATCGATTTCACCGTAGAATGAAACTTTAGTCAATATAACACAATTAACCGATATAATCAAGTTTCCAAACTCCTTAAATGAATGCTAGATTAAAGATAAAATAATTAAAAATGGTCTAACAATCATTATAACGCCAAAACTCATATTGATCAACATTAACATTAAGCTCGTTCATGCATAATATGATTAAGTCCATTCATGTCTATTGATCAATCTTAGAAATCTATATAATATATCACAATTCAAAAACATAGATATATTAGGCTTAGTTTAAGACATTCTTTGATAGAAAGTTTAATTATGATTTGACTAATAATGAATATAACAATTAAGTTCATTGATCAAATCTAAACTATCCTAATAACGAATATTAAATTACTTATCAATATAGGATATTTAATTTGTAGCTCGATTAAAACTTTTCTATCAATACTACAAGCTAATTCAATTATATGCCGACATATTCAATTAGCCCATCAACCAAAGATATAATCAATCCTAAAGAATATATCAATATAAATTAGAAAAAATAAAGAGTTAGTGGATAAGATGAACTGAAGAAGCCATATACCGAGGCTCGCTTAATCTACATCTTCTGACTCAAAGGCTCCTCACCTTAGGCTTTCTCTAGAATTCACTGTACGGCTCTCAAATGTCAGCGAAGCCCAAACCAACTTATAAACCCAATCTCGCTAAGAACCCAAGCCGTTAACTCCAAGATTTCAACTCTTAGCACACCACTAAGAATCCAAGGAATCACCCTAGATTTACCTACCTATAAGTCGGAGAACTCACCAATACCTCGAGCATTCTGGTGTCCAATTGTCAAGCAATTCAGCCTCAACACTCACGACAATCTCCCGATTCGCCGCACAGCACCACAACACTGCACTTCAAGCCTCTAGTACAAGAACAACTTAACTTAACGGGACATCTCTTTATGTAGAATGTAGATCGTTGTTTTATCCCAATTTAAATGCTCCTCAACGAGCTATAATAGGATTACAATTTAAGAACATTTATAACTCCTAACATTGATTAGATATGAAATTGAAGCTTGTTTACCTCCTTGTTGGAGTAGATATGATGTTGAAGATCTTGAACTCCCTATTTGAGCATTTCATCAAACACCTCAATCAGTTTTTGTTTCCCATTTCATTTCAAAGTAGTACAAACCAAATTTACCTCTTCAAGAATCAAGATTAAAGCTCACACGCTTGAGAGATTTGGTGTTTAAAGATGAGAATAAAAATCTTTGAATGATGGCTTTAGCTCAAAAACGCTTGGGAAGAGTTAGGGAAGTCTGGGGAAGATCGAGGCTTCAAATAGGTAAGCGAAATGAGTTCAAACCACAAAACGCTACCGACCCTCTGAGACCTCACAGACCCTTCAAGGTCTCGGCGCGGGGTACTTACATAATGGTCAAAAACCGATCCATCAAGATTCATCGATACCCCATCGAGACCCCTATCGGTATATACGGGTCACGGCGGTCAACTTAAAATCTATTTCCCGCTAAGAATTCCTCATTTTGACAATTCAAAAAAGTGTTGAAAGCTCTTTTCAAAAAACCCTTTGATAATATGAAATCAACCTCAATTTTAAAAAATATTAATATTTTAAAATATTTTCTTTTAACAAACATTCTTAAAAATATTGAACGTCGTAGCTTCTTTTGTCAAAAATGATTTGAAAGATTCCCCAAATAAAGAATCTCAATCAAGATCAAGGAAGGAAAGAAAAGTAAGATTCAATCCATAACTTTTACTTAATCTTTGGCTTGCATATAAGACTCCGTCTCCTTCCTATCTTGACTTTCAAGTTAGCTCTTCTTCTGGTCCTTTCATGACCTAGATGTACCTGGCTTCCTTCTTTCTTCATCACCATTCTTCACGTCAAGCTTTGTATGGTTGATTATTCTTCTCTATCAGAACGACTCCGCCCAGTCGGCCACTCGAAGTAGAATCATTATAATCCGGAACACCAGAGTCACCATACCGATGGACGACTCAGTTTAAAGAACTACTCGTTTCATCCAAAAATTTGATTACAATTAAACTTCTCAATTAAAACAGTTTTTAAAATTTACAATCCATCAGATGATATCTAACCAACCAACTCCATATATATATACACAACATATCCCAAAAGACAAAGAATGCCGCAAGGCTACAACGAGAATAAGCATTGTATCTGTAATACAAAATAATCATGACAAGGCTAAGGTTCAAAAGGAAAATACAACAACCAAAAATCGCTTGACAACACATCAAAATGAGATCGCGAGGATCCTCACCAATTGACGCTCACCTAGCCACTGAACAAACTCTCCAAATGTACCTTTTGGCTCAATCACCACAACCCGGGTGTTAGAATCTAGTATGAATTTAATCGTGATGAACACCAATTCATATATCCTTATTCTCAAAATAATGTAAATTAATCTAAATGATAAAAATACAAATGTATGAATACTTGGTGAATTTTACATCGCAATCTTGTGCCGAATTGAACCCAAATCCCCACGTAAAGGCTCCTCGTGAAAGCCCCTCAAGATCCTCTCCAATGAGAATCTTCCAAGCCCCTAGAGTTTGAGATGAAATGAGAATCGAAGAGAAATCTTCCAATTCACCAAGTGGATTTGCGGGCTATTATTGAAAGTGGGAGGCGGAGGTTTTTTGCATTCTAATGTCATGAAAAACCTAATCCCCTCTTAAATACCAAGCCCCAAAATTCCACCTCGTTAAGAAATCGCTTAACTCGTTAACTTAATTAGACTGCTATGAGCCCTCTAATTAAATAACGAGTTTGAAGGAATAGTTTCTATTTTAATTAACTTAACAAGTCAATTAAAAATACTAACGAGTCACTATCTAATAACTTATCGCTATTCATCTATCTCAATTGCTTAATTGATTAAACTTTAAGTAGTTTAACCAATTGATGTTCATCAACATATATATTTTGACAAATATATAAATATTGAGAAATACATTTCTCAATATATGTCTCGCTTAATTTCATTCATGAAATATTATCAATAGTCATTGTATGCGCGCGACCTTCTAGGCCTCGATAATAGTAGTTGTATAATAATAATTGACCAATTACTATTATTATAACGATTAATGAGTAAGATCTAGCACCGCCATAACCCCTTAAATTATCATTTAACTCCACACTAAGAATATACCATTACTTCAAGTGAACACTAAGTTCCAAGAATCACATTTAACCAACCCGGGATAAATGAATTGATACACAATCGTCGCAATCTGCACACAAACGGAATCCACCTCATTGGATTTCCAACACCGCACAAATGAAACGCCGCCCATAAATGGGTGCGGTGTTCGCGGCTTGTTTAACACTTAACACACGGGGAAACTTAAATCATACGGAACGAGTCACCCAATACATATAATAGACGAATATGAATAAGACATATATATCCCAGACTACCAAATAAGGTCATACAACATAATTCCCAAAGAAAGTCTCTTTACATAACATATGGAGATATAATAGAAAGTTTCAAGAAAGCACACAAGCACCTGCAGTGTTAACTCAAGAAACTCAACCACCACTATAACTCTAGTCATCAAACCATCTATCTCTCATATCCCCACAACTATACCAACCTCTAATGCGCATATGCTCAATCCGTCTACCTGCAGGAACGGGACCAATCGATAATCACACCGCACTTATACCAAGTATAAGGCCAAACCGCACTTATACACAAAGTATGCAAACCGCACTTATACAATTCAAGATAAGGCACACCGCACTTATACACTAAGTATAAGCGCACACATCTCTTATACACTCTCAAAGATAAGACACCATTAATTTATACACTCAAGATAAGGCACACCAAGATTTACACTGGGCATAAGGCATTAATCGCGATTTATACACTAAAGAGGCACACCGCACTTATATACACTAAGTATAAGTGCCAATAATGTCATTATTATCCCGCAAGGAAATGAGTCACCTAACCCCCCACCATCCTAACTATGTGGTCATATCCTAATACTCAAGGCCTCAAAGTCACGCATAACCCAAACAACTACTCTACTCCCAAACCAATATTAAAGCACACAGCTAAAACATCCCACAATCGTAAATCAATCACAATCACCGACAAGGCCACAGAATATGCCGACAAAGCCACAGAATACAACAAAGGCTTTACAAGGCCACGTAAATCAAAAAAAACATAAGTTGGGAGTTCAAGCTATTACTTACTCAAGCACCAACGCCGTTAATATAATCACATAATCATATCACACAAATGAATCACACATAACGGTACAATCATTACATGTATACCATTCTCCTCACATAATTATACCACAAGAACACAGATACCATTCACACATAATCATACCACAATGACATGTTTTACTCAATTTAAAGTAATTACATATAACACCCGCGAGATAAGACACCTCTCGCTAGCTACCACAAAAACCTTCGAACACAACGTAATTGCCCCTTTCCGCTATCAACGCCAACAAACACCTGCAGTATAACGCACTACTACTATACTTGGCGCTCTAGAAGTTTACACTACCAACTCTTAGTGGAACTATTTCTAAACGGTTCAAATGACGGATAAAACAACGAAATAACAACCCCAATTCCAGACACAACCTGACCGGTTCTCGCTTGTATCTCCACCTTATTACTTTTATTATTTTACTAAATTATAAGTCATTCTAGTTAACCCTCAAGTCCATAATTAACAACCTATACTCCAAAAATATCAATTATAAGTCAACTTACAAATCGCACTTTCCAACCTATCCCCCTTTTTAATCAATTTTAAATCACCATTTTAGCCTCCCACAAGAATTGGCAATGCGTCCCAATTAAACTCCCTACACCTTTAAAGTCTTATAAAAATATCAACAACAAAAGTCAACCAAAACCTAGAAAAGTCAACCCGACTATAACATCCTCAAACAACCTCTAAATCATGAATACTCAATTTATACATCATGTAACCCATAACAAAATTAGAATCATCATAAATTGAGTTATGCCAAGTCAACCAAAGTTAACCTTAGCAAGTCAACTAAACTCTAATTTCCTCTTACCTCCAATTGTAGGAAGGATGTCAAGCCCCTTTAACAATCAACTTGATGATCTTTATTAAGAACAACGAAGAAACGGGAAGAGAAAAATCTTGTTTTGCTCTCCAATGGGGTCTCGCCAAGTGCTAAAAAAATGGAGGAGTAAGATTGGTGGTTTTTAGCAAGTATGATGATAAGGATGAAAGATGCAGTTAACTTTAGCTCTGTCATGAGTTCGCACAGAGTTTCAGGCTCAAATCAAGCGAATCAAGTTATCGTAACGAATTTAACGATCTAACTAACTCAATTATCCCCGGCTACTACTACTAAATTATAAATGTAATTCGGCTCAAATAAATTTTACGAATTAATATTATTATCGAAATTAACCGGAACGGGTTATTACATCTATCACCATACTCATCTTTTGGCATTGTATTTCACTTAAGCTCATGACATTTCTTTTTATTGTTTTAATGCCTCGATCTTGTGCTTGTTTGATATGAATACCAATTTTCAAGGCTCGACAAGCACCTTTCTAACATGCCATGAAATAAATCACTCTAAGACACATGTTAGATAGTAAATCAATGTTTAATTCATCATTAAACAAGCAGATTGGGACTCTCAAGTGGGTCCAAACAATGCGTACCTATTTAGTCGATCGAATCAAGAGTTTTGCAGTTAATTCGAATTGCTCACAATACCCAAAGAGAAAGATCTCCAAGAACGCCTACACCGATAAATTCATTTTAACCACTGCATTTCTACTAGAACGATTAAAGTATAAACTAGGAACAAAAGATGGAAGAAAAATAATCCTTGGGATTTTCGGTTATATGGAGGTTTATGGAGAAAGTTTTGATTTCATGAAAATCAAAATATGAGCATTAACATTAGTTGTTATTGTGTTTGATCATACCACTTAAATAGGCAAAACACTTTAGAGTTTTAAGGAGACAAATCTTCCTCAAACTCCAACTCCTTCCCATCTCCCAAACCGATTCATACTCGGTTATAATGAGCCGAGCTCGAGTCCCCGAGACTCGATTTTCCGTCCCGAATGCTCTTCAATTCTTACACTTTATACTCGAAGCTCATGATACATTTTACTAAGTAGTTCGGGTTTATCGATGTAGCGAATTCTGTGATCTAATTGATTAGCAGTAATATATTAAATATTACACAATATTATATTTAATATATAGATTACTTGTTGCACTTTTTTAGTAAGCCATCAGAATATATATATATATATATATATATATATATATATATATATAACTTGAATGATTAAATTGCCAGACAATCTAAATTGTTTCAATTGACATTTTAAGCGAGATCTAATTTCTCATATTTCTAACAAATGCATCCAAAATACCAGACATAATAGACAAAGCTAAAGAATCTACATTTGGAGACATAATTGATAAGACTAATACTTTGACAAATGTAAGATCATTATGAAAACTTAAACTCCGCATTTATCTTTGAGCAAGTTCATAATTAATTATCAATGAAATAGAACAATGATATATGATTTCATATTACGAGTATTTACTTTTAACTATGCATAATAGTTCTTAATTTAGGCAATAAAATTATTAGAGAATATACCAAAGATAATATCGTCATTATCATTCTTTTAGTTAAGTACAAACTATTAATTTAAAATCATTATAAGTGAATAACTATAGATAAAAAAAATAGAATTGTACACTAAGAAAAAAGATGTGTCGATCAACAAGAACCGAAAATAGAGTAAATTAATCTTGATAAGGATGATGATACATTGAAGATATCATCTTTAATTAAAAAAATAAAAAGACAAAAGATGGAGAAATTTTCACGATTTAAGAATGAAAATTGAATTTTTAGATAATAAAGTTTAAAATATGTGTAGAATATTTTCATTTTTACGATTTCTATAGTTTTAGGAATTTTACGTCAAGATCTCTTTACCTCTCATGAAATATCCTTTTGTCTCATGCTTTATAATATCAGACATCATGCTGTGAGTTAGTATAACTACTAACGATCTCTATAATATATTGATACAATCTTACAGCGAAGGCACAAAAGGAAAGATTAAGAGGAGGTAGACCATCTTTACTTAGAAAATCGTATACTCTTTAAAAATATATATTCCCTCCAATCCACTTTAATTGTCGCTTGACTTTTGAAAATTAAAGTTCGACTCATCAATTATTAATTATTTATTATTCTAAAAAATATAAAATTTACATATTTGAATTTATCTTTTAAAATACTCTCTATAATATTAATTTTTTTAAAAATTTTAATAATATAATTAAAGTAATTGAAGATAAAATATTTAACTCGAGCATGCGAGAATACAATTAAAATTGATTTGGAGGAGTATAAAAAATATTTATTCGATAATTTTATTTCTTTTACTATAATTTTATGATACCTTTTATAATTATAACAATGAAATTACATGTAACAAAGCTACACAATTTTATATTACATTTTATAATTTTAACAATGAATTGAACAGACGCCTTTATTACTGGGTGATGTATTGGGTGCATGATTTAATTAATTTAAACTTCCAAAGACTTGTTAGAGCCCAATATAATTTATTTAAGCTTCTCAAATTTCTATATATAAACAATGGAATTTATGTAATATTGGTGCATATGTATTTCCGAGATATATTTTATATTCCTTTTACTTCATTGAGATGATACTAACATCAATTACTTTTTATTCTTTATTTTAGTAAAAAAAAATAGAATTGATATCCTTTCAATTTTAGTTTTAAAATAATTTTATAATATTGATGCTTATTATTATTGGATTAGCCATTACATATTCTAAAACATAAATGGATTAGGGCGGGTACTCGTTGATAGATAAGGTGCTCATGGGTATTGCTTTTGGGGTGCACATTATATTACTTCGTATTTGTCTTCCAATTGCCGTCGTTCGACGACAATCTTTGATCATTTGTTGCAAACTTGCATGATGTAGACCAATATTTTTGTTTCATGCTTGACTCTATTTTATGTTTTGGAATATTTAATGGCTACTGTTTTGAAACAACTTTATGCAACGCATGTAGACGCCATTATTAGTATTAAAGATAATTATCTTCATTCACAGGTGCATCCCCTCGTCTTTACCGATCCTTATCACCCTCCATTATCAACGGTCACGGATTCATCTTGAAGAATAGAAGATTAGTAGTAATGTGAGCTAATTGTCGAAATGGTCCCAATAATTAGGGAATTTCATAATCAGATATCATACAAGAATAATCCCTAAATTAACACACATCCATTAATGTTAACAGACATAACTTATTTTTGGATCATTTTTACAATTTTGGTGAAATTTTGAGACAAATATTTATTTTTACTTTTAACTCCATCCACCAACACCATTGCTGTCATTAAAACTCGATTTCTGTAGCAGTTCCAAAGATGACAATGAATAATCAAACTAATCGCCACAACTTATCACAAAAGTAGTCTATTATCAAAATCAAAATAGTCTATTAAAATATTGAACAATGAATATCTTGATTTCTGCTGCCAAATCGATCCGATTCTTTAATCAAAGTATTGAATCCGTTTTTGAAATTGTTATTCATCGTTTGAGTAGCACACACTCACTCAAGCTCATCAATGGCGGCAACCCAAATTGGACCAAGTTAAGAAAAATAATAAAAAAAGAAAGCTTTTTGTTCTTAATTTGCCTTGGACGTATCAACAACTTCTTTGGTCAATGCGGCACTGTTTCTAATGTTGACATTCTTTACATTTTCTCACCTGTGTGCGGCTTGGTTCATGGTGGTTCGGTGCTAGTGAGGTAGGAGGAGAGGTGGATGGTGCTTACTGGTTAGTTGTCTTCTTCATCAAGGATTTTCAAGAAGTCATTAACTATGTCGTTTTGATGAGGGGAGGGATGGAGTTAAAAGTTAAAAATAAAACAAAATCTCATCAAATTATAAAAGTGACTCAAAAGTAAGTTATAATCGTTAACATTTAAGGAAGGTATTAATTTATTGATCATTTACGCATAATGATTCACAATTATAAGTGACCATTTTCATAAGACGATACCACTTACTTTTTAACACCAAATCGCAACCGAATTCCCCACTCATTTGGTAATTACTTCGACACCCCCTCTAGTACAGAATATCAATTATCATTGGTAATATATATATATATATATATATATATATATAGTTATTTATTCCTTCTAGTCCTTATTATATTTTTTTTAAAGATGATCATTAGTAGTTTTATTCTACTTACCCGCTCGGGTCGTTCGTCTATGATGAATCCATACTCGGTAATAGATCTTTAATTTTTTATTTAATTTATTTTTTAAGTTAAAATTAAAGTGGTTAGGTTGTATATTTCAATAATTTTATTCATATAAAAGTAATTCAAGTATTATTCAACCCTGGCCTCATCAAATTGTTAGGAGATTAGGTTAGTTGATCAAAGAAATCAAGCTTTAATAATAACTTCAACCATTTGTGATTTGACTCGCCTTTTAATAAATATAATTAAAAGTTAGCTTTATTAATAATATTAGGTACAAATTATATTATAATTATTTTATGATCGGGCATATTAGAATTCAAGCATCATCGGGAACTTATTAAACTTCATAACTTTATCATTATGGACATGCAATATCTGATTTTTTTCACATAATTGTAACAGATGGTACGCAATTAACAATGAAATTTTAAGTTATAAAGTGGATATTGATATACAACAAACAACATATATACAAGAGTCTTAAACTCAACCAATAGCTACACAACGCATATATATCTCAACAATTATTTATTCTTGAGACATATGTAAATCCTCCAATCAATCTGATACATAAACATATTATACACATTTTATTTTGTTATTAATAACTTTATTTTAGTGGATTTGAGATCACTATATGACCTACTGCAAGTAGCGTGTCCGCAAGTAGTCGTTTGTCCACAAATGTATGTTACATATGAAACCAACATAGCTAGATATATATGCTTATTGGTTTGAGAGCCTCTCAATCATTTAATTTTTTATATTTATCACGTATCATTTATTTATTCTTATTATCTCTCGAATCCATGTACTATTTATTTTGTTTGGACATCTCCTCGAACTATTCTTGACAGCCTCTAATTTCTTCTCGTTTGCGCTTCTCCTCGAATTCTGCATCTAAAATACATAAGAAATCTAATTATATTATCCCTAAACGTACAATAAATAATTATAAAGAGGGGGTCGACTATTTTGTCCCTAATACTACACTAAAAGAGTGCGCCAGTGATAGTGACTGTGGAAATAACTCCCACCACTTTCTTTCTTAACACCCTTTAGCAAATTGGGGTGGGGTATGCTAGAAGTATAGATAAAAATACAGGTTGGCTGCTAAATCGCATGCATGATTTTAATTCTATACCTTTAAGATAAATACAGTGACAAAATATTTTACCAGATATTTTAAGAATATACTATGTATTTTACCAAGAGGACAGTCTCGTATAAAATAAATAATAAAAGCGATCACATAAAAATTAATTGATAGCTCAGAATTTCTCTCAGCCAATAACCCATATATATATAACGTAGTCCTGCACATACCTGATTTTCCTTCGAAGTGGACTATATGCTTGGCTTTTTTCCAAGACTAATAATAATGTGCATTGTGACAACTTTGTGAATCACAAGATAGAGGACAAGTGGTAGGAAAAGGAAGCAGCCGGAAGTCATTCATAATAGATAAGAACGTCATAGTTGTATTACATTGGAGATGCATGAACATCTTTTTGTCTTGTTATTAATATTAGCATTATGAATTTCAGGATTCTTCTGCTCAATTATAACATAAATAAGTCATGACTCATGGAGACATGATGAGACTATGATGCCAAATTATGATGAGTTTTAGGAGAACGCTGTGCTATTTAATAAATTTATCATTTATAATTGTCATTAATTTTTATATGTACTTAATTTCATTTAAAAACGATACACACACAAACGTATTATTCTAAGACGACGATACAATTCTAAAAAAGATATCAAAAATTATTCTATGCACTCCACTTGGGTGATGCCAGATCAAAAATTCGCCGAATAAATTGATTCAGATTATCTAAAATGTAAAAATAAAATTATATAATTGATATTAATAATTTTTTTTAAAGAAATTATCTAAATAAATAAATAAATTAATGAATCGTAACTTTAAACACCACCAAATAGAAGACAAATTAAACTCAATTATTGTTCTTTATAGCAAAGTGATGAGGTTTCTAATAGTAATAATTTTTATGCATATTTATTCCATGCAATCATGATGATGTAAGGTAACAATATAAAGATCATGAAAGACAAAATTAATGAGATTTATATTGGGCTCATTTGAAAGAGTCATATTTGGATCCTTATATCGGCATATCGAGCTCCATTTGACCATGATAAAATTGTATTCTGACTCCTTTATTGAATCGGGCTCCTTTTGACGCTTATAAAATTATATTCTAAAATTTGAATTAAGCTCGAGTAAATAGTAGTCCGAGTGAAGTTATCTTGAGCCCAAAATGGATTACCAACTCGACTGATTATAGAGTCGGGCTCAGGTAGAAAGTATTGCTCAATAAAAGAAATAATCGGTTAATTACTCCATTCTATAAATTACATACATTTGATAACTGACTAGTTAATAGTAGCTTTTTGCATTTTTTTTTTGTTATAAATTGACTAGATAGCTAGATAATCACTTGATACTCGGTTAAAAAAACTAACTCTCTACTCATTGTACTGACATCCCAAAACAACCACATAATTATCCAAACTGGATAAAATTTCTCTCTCGATCGAGTTACTCCGATCAGCTCGAATGTCAATATTCACTTAAAACCCCTAAACCCTAAACTCAACCCTAACTTCCCCCTCTCTCTCCACCCCCCCCCCCCTCTCTCCGTCTCTCCACCTGCTCCACCTCCACAACAATGGCTATGGAGCAACCAAGAAACTTCCCAGTGAAACCCAAGCTGAAACCCACCTCAAAAAACTCGACCCCAACTTCAGAATCCAAATACTGGAAATCATTCAAACCCCCAAAAGATACCCCACCACAAACCCTAGTTTCCTCCATTTCCTCCATTACATTTTCCCCAATTTCCCCCCACGACTTCTCCATCACACACTCCGCTACCGTAACCCTCTTCTCAACCAAAACCCACCTACCCAAATCCACCATCACCTCCCCCTTTCGTGACATCACCACTTCCTCGTCTTTTCGCTCCGATGGACTTTTATTAGCTGCTGCTGATTTATCTGGTTTTATTAATATTATTGATGTTAAAACGAGGTCTAGTCTCCGTAGGCTTAAGGGACATTCGCGTCCCGTTCGGGTTGTTAAGTACCCGAGAATCGATAAGTTGCATTTGTTTTCCGGGGGGGAGGATGCGGTTGTTAAGTATTGGGATGTTATGACGGAGACTGGGGTGTTTGATTTGTTGGGGCATAAGGATTACGTTAGATGTGGGGATGTTTCGCCTGTTAGCGATGATGTGTTTGTTTCGGGGTCTTATGATCATACGGTTAAGGTTTGGGATGTTAGGGTGTCGAGTAAGGGGTCTGTGATGGAGATTGATCATGAGAAGCCGGTTGAGGGTGTGGTTTATTTGCCATCGGGTGGGTTAGTCGCAACTGCTGGGGGGAATGTGGTTAAGATTTGGGATGTGATTGGAGGGGGGAGGTTGTTGCATACGATGGAGAGTCATAACAAGACCGTGACTTCGCTTTGTGTGGGGAAAATTGGGAAGGAGAGTGGGGAGGAGGGACAGCAGAATAGGGTTTTGAGTGTTTCCTTGGATGGGTATATGAAGGTTTTCGATTATGCTAAGATGAAGATTACTCATTCGATGAGGTTCCCGAATCCTTTGATGTCGATTGGATTCTCCCCTGATTGTTCGACTAGGGTGATAGGGGCTTCTAATGGGACTTTGTATATTGGGAAGAGGAAGGTGAAAAAAAGTGAAACAGAGGAAGTAGGGCTTGTTGGAGGATTGTGGCCGATTGCTGAGCCTGAGGCGCGGGTCTTAAGGCCCTCGTATTTTAGGTATTTCCATAGAGGGCAAAGTGAGAAACCGGCTGACGGGGACTATGCAATTATCAGGCCAAAAAAGGTGAAGGTAGCCGAGCACGATAAGTTGTTGAAGAAGTTTAGGCATAAGGATGCTTTGGTGTCTGCTCTAGTAGCCAAAAATCCAGAAAAAATTGTAGCAGTTATGGAGGAATTGATAGCTAGGAAGAAATTGTTGAAATGTATATCGAATTTGGAAAGTGAAGAGCTTGTATTACTGATGGGGTTTATACAGAGGAACTCGACAACACCTAGGTATGCTGCATTGTTGATGGGATTGGCAAAGAAAGTAATTGAAATGCGGGGTGAGGATATTAAAGCTTCTGATGAACTGAAAAGCCATATTAGAAATTTGAAGCGAGATGTTGAGGAGGAAGTTAGGATACAGAAGTCTTTGCAAGAAATTCAAGGCATTATTTCACCGCTGCTGAGGATTGCAGCAAGAAGATGATTACTTCATCTCACTTCTCAGGTTACTTATATCATTACTAATTATATGCTTTACTTATTCGGCTCTAAGGGAATTCTGTAGTGAGAATGTTCAATTTTGATATGTATTTTTCTTGTTTTATTCAGTTTTATTTCAAAACAATTGCCTCAGCTAGACGATTGTGTTCAACTGCTAGTCATTTTTAATGTCCATTAAACATCATTAGTTTCGGTTTAATGATCTACTGTGGCTACAAGTGATGTTTTTTAATCCTAAAAGTTTGTAATGTTTGCGGATTGGGAGAAATTTGAAGTAGAAACTACACTGCGTCTGCTGCAATTTTTTTCCAATTCTCATTTTTGTTCCCCTGACATAGATTATACTCGATGACATTAGAGTTGCTTCTGATCTGACTTGCGGTTCAGCTCATTACATCCTTAGTTGTGACAAGTAACACTTGTGAATTTTGAAAATACATCTATTATGGTTTAGAGAATTAATTGATTCCTTCTTGGGAGCGATCTGCCCTTCCTGCAACACAACATACAACTGCTGAACTGCCTTCATATGTGTGAGTTTGTACCCCCACTCCCCCCCCCCCCCCACCCCGGCCCTTCTTCCGCACTTCGACAAGTCTTTGTGAGGTCATTCCGATGACAAGAAAAAAAGGTGTTAAGTGACCCTCCTGGCCTAAATCTAGGACTCTTTTTTGCTCTCTATGGTGCTTTGGACTATTAGGTTTCATTTTAGTCAATTCAAGCTGGCCCTATTTGATTTCAACTTTATAAAACAACTCATTCTTTGGTCCGATTGATGTTTTTGTTTATGTATTCCTTATTTTTCCACTTTGTCTAAGGTACGAATACTTTGAAGTCTTGAATTAATGTCACCAAACATTATTCAAAATCGGACAGTTTGGGGGCGAGGCTGGTAATATTGGTTTCACAATCCTTGATCCATGGGTGATATTAAGGAAGATGATGTTGTAGTTTCGTACTTGGAAATGAATATAACCTTTACAATGCCTATAACTGAAGCATGTGATGAACTTCAATCAGAATAAATACAGTGGAATTGGCCAATTAAATAGAGATAATGGTGTAATATTATATGTTTATCAGAAGCACATCCATACTACTAGATTGCCATTTGTGTATATGTTAAAAAGCTATAATAAACCTATTGATCTTCGACGACACTTCTTGAACTGGATGCCATTTGAAAGCCTAGGTTGGTCAAAAACAGATGGCAATTTCCAAGTTTCCTTTTGATGTGATGAAAAAGAAAGTTCAAAAGCTTGATAAAAATTATGGGAAAGCCATTCATAATTCTAGATCCCCCAGAAAGTTATAACGATCAAATACTAAACAGTAAACACTACAGGATTTGAAATTTGAATGGAAGGAAGAGAAGTGGGGGACCATCAGTGTTATCGCAAGGACAGCTTTGTCTGCTCTTCGCCTATCAATATCAAGAATAATACTGTATGAAGTAATTGGACAAATATTTTGGTATGGGACCAAAGAATCCCTATGACCCGACTATAAAACTCCAATTTAAGTTGAGGAATGCCCAACCTCCCACATATTTAGCATCAAAAAAATATTTGAATGGCAAAATATATAATCATTGAATTAAAATGTCAACTACTTAAAGTCTTTAGGTTGTCATACTAGGACACTCTATAACCTTTGAAGTGAATTGTCAACCACTCAAAGTCTTAGGGTTATCTTTCTTGCACACTCTGTGACGAGTTAAATAAATTGCTATTTACATCAACAATCAATTTGGATAGTATGTATGAAGTAAAAAAATTAAATTATTTATCATTAGATAGTCCATATTAAGGGAAAATTGGGATGAAAATAAAGTCATGTAACTACTAACTATTGTACTTTTAAAATTTAATTGAATTATTGGATAAATTATTATTATAGATCAAGGGATTTGTGACACGGGTGGGAGGAGAAACAACTTATTCACCAAAGGTAATGAAATTTGGAGGATTACCACAAGTTAACCTTCACTTTTAAAATCTAACACACTTTATAATTTTTTGCAAATTACCACACTTTTCATGCAAAAATACTAAAATACCTCGTTTCATTTTCTCTTCCTCTTCTCTCTTCTTCTTCTTCTTATTCATCTTCAATCTACTTTGGCTCTTCTAAAATCCAATATTCTAAACACTCATTCTGCACTAAATCTTCAAAACGAAGTTCTAAACATATTCTCTATATAAAAAGTAACCAAAATCAATAATTTTTTGCTATATTTTTTCCCCATTTCAAACCTTTAAAAAAACAAAAAAATTGGGTGCTAAAACCTTCATTCTTGGTCCGATTTTCTTGAATCGGGGCTTATATTATGGGTGTAATCGAAATCAATCTATTTTTGATGTTTTTTCGAATTTAAGGATTTTGTAAAAAAAAATTGTGGGTTTGTTAGGTTTTCGGTTTTTGGGCTATTTTGATAACATTATTCATAGTTATTCAATTATTTGTTAATTTTTTCATATTTTTATTTTCCTTATGGATTTGTTCAAAAATTATGATTTTTCTAACAAAATGAATATGCATAATAATGCATTTGGACGTATACTGAATTTTAGTTGAGTCTGATTCTCTACTTTTTATATTGAAAGCTAAATACTATAATAATAATTTTAATGTGCAGATTTGTTGTTAACAAAGTGAGTGAAATTTAATTTGTGGAAAATCAAAGAGGGACAAACGTAGAAGAAGGAAATAATTTGAAGAATGGAACACACGATTGATGCTCGATTAATTTAGGAACGAAACAATTATGTATTGAAATTGTAATTTCATTTTTGTAAATGTAATTCATATTATCTATTTTAAATTGAATAGAAATAATAATACTTAGTTAATATCAAATATTACAAAAAATTACATTGAAATGTTAATGAAAACTATCGCTCTATAGTTCAATTCAGAAATTATATATTCTAATACTGAAAGTATTATTTAATCTTCCATATAATGTTCTCCATCTCGAATATCTCTTTAAGTAACCGAACATGTAGAATAACATACATGAGCTCATAATGAATGGTACTATATCACACTCGATTAAATACAATATACGCCCAAATACATCATTATATTATCATTTTAATACATTATACCGAATGTATACTCAGAAGATAAATGACAGATAGCGGTGTATATCAACGTATTTTTGCAGAATGGTCTCACAACAAAATTTATCAGAGAAATGTGTGGTTGTCAAGAAAAAACAGCAAATTCAATCCATTTTAACAAAAAAATAAACAATCAAAGTAATCATATTTATTTTGTTAGAAAAATCACAATTTTTTGAACAAATCCATAAGAAGATCAAATAAAATTTGAAGAAATGAATAAATAATTCAATAATCTTATGAATAATGTTAATAAAAAGCCAAAAACTAAAACCTAACAAACCCACAATTTTTTACAAAACTTAAATTTAAAAAAAAAAATAAAATCGATTGATTTTTGATTCTTACCCATATAAAGAATACTTCATTATATAGCTGGACCAAAGAAATCGACCAAGAACGAAGGTTTTAGAACCCAATTTTTTGCTTTTTTTAAAAGTTTGAAATCAGGAAAAATAAAGAAAAATTATCGATTTTGGCTCTCTTACCTTATATAGAGAAAATATTTGTAGCCTATTTCCAAAGATTTGGTCAAGAATGAGTGTTTGTATCGCATTTTAGAGAAAGAGGCTAAATATAAATAGAATGCAGTTAAGAGATAGTTAAGTAGTAAAATAACTTGAAATAGATTTTAATATTTTCGCATTTAAAAGCTAAGGAGAAGCCATAAAAAATATAAAATATGTTAGATTTTAAAAGTGAAGGTTAACTTGTGGTAATTCTCCAAATTACAAATCCAACCATTTTTTAGGTAATTGACCATTGGTTCAAGTAATTCTGACCAAGTACACTTGAGTCTTAATTGGATTTGATCTATAAGAAATTATAGCAACTAGTTGCAACTTGCAAACTAATCCTTCAACCTTTTTTATAATTTAGGAATCAAGTTCACTCCCACCAACAAACAAATACAAAAGTATAATCAAGTCGTACTTTCTTTGTTCATTTCAACAATTAACTTAACTATCGTCAATTTATTTTAATTGATATTTGTCCATCTTGTTATGAAATCTTACCTATGAGTTACTCTCTACAGAGTATTTTGTATTCTAACAAATTGAAAATTGTTATAATTGAATCAGTAGTAAAAGTATTTTTAAATAGTATTCCTCCATCTCATTTTCTAAGGTCTATTTAATTTTACATAAAGTTTTAGGAAATTTCAAACACAGCTCACAATTCTAGTTTTTCCTCCATTTTTTATTACTAAATGTGGTAAAAAGGGAATCAATTATAGAATTTCTAAAAGTGGAAAAGAGGTCTTACATTATTGGATGGAGGGAGTATATTTTATAATATAATTAAAAAAACTAGTCTCGAACATAAACTTGAAAAAAAATAACCTAATGACTAACGAGCAAGGTATAAACCTTTCATGATCACCAAAACTCTAACTCCAAAGTCGACCTGGAAAGCATACGACTTCATAACCTACGAGTATCCATTCCAATCCTCTAACCAAGAGTTTCATCATCAATTGATAACTACACTTCATTTTATATATAGTTTTTCATAAAATAAAATTTGTAATAAAAATAATAAATTAAAATATACTCCCTTCAAGCTTCTTTAAAAAGATTATCCACCTTTAACTTCGCTAATTTGACAATAACTGGGATCGCAGATATTTTTGTTTATGTTTTATACATTTTAGCTTAGTGCCATCAATGCACACATTTCAAATTCTTTTCATTGATATATTTTTTCATCACATATATAATAAAAACAAAAATATTTATGGTCAAAGTTCAATTATTAAAAAGTTAAAAAGTCAAAAATGAATAATTTTTTAGGAACGGAAGGAATAATTATCAATAGTTACAGAAAAAATCAAATCTCTATTTTTGAAATAGAATTGATAATACTACAATTGTACAAATATACAAATATATTCCCAACAAATATCAATAAAGCAACAAAGTAAAGACAAAATAATAAAAAAATAAAACATTAAACAATTAAACGACAATACCGTTTGAAAAAAGCTACTACAGTAATAGAGTAAGTACATCCAAACTTAAAAAGACTAGAGCTAAAGTCACACTGAAACAGTAAAGAGAAAGGGGATGAAATTACTATTTTACCCCCTATTTGTTAGTGTAGTGTTTGAGGAAGTTTTATTCAGGGGTAAAATAGTTATTTCATTGCCTTTTAACACTGTTTCCTTGTGCATTTAGTCCTCACTACATTCTTTAATGCAACCTCATCCCTCATCCACTCCCACCCCCTAATAATTCATAATCTCCACAACTAGAGAGAGAGAGAGAGAGAGACATGATGATGATAACTAGAGGAGGAGGTTGTGGTGGTAATGGGAATGTGAGGAGTCCAAAGGGTACAGAAAATATAGAGGAGGAGCAAAATGAGCAGCACCAACAGCTTTCTTTATTGGATTTTTGTTTGGCAGCTTTGAGGAAATCAATGGTGGCATGCAGAGTTGAAAATGAAGAGGAAATGATATCTGCAGTCAAGAATATGGATATTGGGTGGCCTACAAATGTCCAGCATATTGCTCATGTCACTTTTGATCGTTTTCAAGGGTTTCTTGGACTTCCTGTTGAGTTTGAAGTTGATGTTCTTTGTAGAGCTCCTAGTGCCAGGTTTGTGTTTCTTCTCAACCATAACCTTAAAGAATCAAATTGAGGATGTTGGTATTTTTCAAGTTTATGATTTTCCTTAAATTTTGTTAAAAAATATGAAATTCTGAATTTCTGATGATTGATATGTTAGCTTTATGTTTATCATATATTTAGATCTAGAAACTCATAAAATATTCGAATAATGAGCTTTTGTATCATTGTATTATTCATAATGTGTTCATTTTGTGGTACTAGTGAATGAGAAGTACAGTACAGTGTTTTGTAAGCAGGTGTTAAAGGCTAATTAATTTTCATAGCTTGCTTGATTTGATTCAATTGTGTATTAATTAGCTTAAGCGTTGTTCATATTAAGTGAAAGTGGTCATTTCACCTAATAAAAGGCTAAAGGTATTGAACAAGGCTACAAGCCTAAAGCTAAAAGTGGAAATATAATAATTAGTGGTGACGAGAAACGAAATGGATTTAGCTTAGTGGTCGAGTTGCTACATTCAATGGTCTTCAAGGTCTAGGAATAGCGGTTTATTATCTAAAGCAATCAACTATTGATACATTGATAATTTGTTATAGACTATAGACTTTAGAGGGACAGCATGACAGTAATAACATGTTTTGGGTGAAAATAAACATTGTAATGAATTGTCTTTCTAATTGATACCAATGTAATGTTTAACATGATTGTAATATGAGAAGGTTGTATCTTGACATATTATTGAAAAGCATGATCCTGACTCTGTTGCATTTTTCAGTATCAGTGTGTTTGGCGTCTCGGCAGAATCAATGCAGTGTTCTTTTGATAAAAGCGGCAATAGTGTCCCAACAATTTTGCTTTTAATGCAGGAGCGTCTATACAAACAAAGTGGTTTAGAGGTATTTGCATCAATTGCAATTCATTTAAGATGTTTACTTGCTTAACTTCTTGAGTTGCTTGGTTCTAGGCTGAAGGCATTTTTCGAATCAACCCTGAGAATGGACAAGAGGAACATGTGAGGAACCAGCTTAATAGGGGCATTGTGCCGGATAACATCGATGTTCACTGTTTGGCAGGCCTGATAAAGGCCTGGTTCCGAGAGCTTCCTGCAGGTGTGCTTGATGGACTTTCTCCGGAGCAGGTTCTCAATTGTAACGAGGAGCAGGAATTCGTTGAGCTTGTCGAACAGTTAGAACCAACAGAGACTGCATTACTCAATTGGGCTATTGATCTTATGGCAGATATAGTTGAGCACGAGGACTCTAACAAAATGAATGCCAGGAATATAGCAATGGTCTTTGCCCCTAATATGACTCAGGTAAATTGGAGACTTGTCATGTATACGTCGCTATCAGTAGAAACTTCGATTATTTACAGTATCCTAGCTGAGGTCTATGTTTTTTTTGTGTGTTTTAGATGTCTGATCCATTGACAGCTCTTATGCATGCTGTACAAGTTATGAACTTATTAAAGAGTTTGATCCTCAAAACTTTACGAGAGCGTGAAGAGACCTCAGCAGCAGGAGAGTATTCGCCAATGTCATCAGGGTCTTCCAACAGGCAGACAGATGAGGAATGTGACAGTCAACAAGAGATGGATACCAGCTGCGAATCAACAGGACCGGCATCTGATGATGAGGCGCAAAGTCCTTCTTCTTCCAACAACAGCGTCAACAAAGATGAACTCTGTTCATTGAGTGGTAGCGAAGAAGAAAGTTGCCTAAAACAATTAGATGATAAAGAAAATGCTAAAAATGATTTTCGGAAAAAACTAGAGGCTATTTTCAGTAAGGATGGTGCAAGTCCACCAAGTGAATCTACTTTCATGGGTGGTTTCTCCGTGACATTAGTTGACAGAAACAATGTTGGCAAACCAATAGAAGACTCGGGGGAGGATTGTTTAATCACTACATCAGTAGATGCTGACAGAACACATGAACTTATAGAATGTGAAAGCACAAATGATGAAGGGAGGTCTACTTTCATGGGTGGTTTCTCCAAGGAATTGGGTGACAATGAAAATAGAGGCAACACAATTGAAGAGTTGGTGGAGGAACATTCAGTCACTAAAGCAGTAGATGATGATAGAACACTTTCACTTTTAGAATGCGAAAGAACCAATGATGAAGATACGATTGAGTGTGGAAGAACTGTTGTGCCCACTGCATTGATAAATGGGGGCAACGAAATTGAAGATTTGGGGGAGGAACATTCAGCCACTACAACAGTAGATGCTGATACACATGCACTTGTAGAATGTGAAAGCACTAACGATGAAGATATGGTTATGAGTGTGGAAGAACTCTTGTGTCCATTGCATTGTTTGAACTGAATATCCTTCTCATGAGGTAGAAGGTTTGTGGCTGAAGGAAGTGTGTTACTGTAAATTGATGTGACAGGTTTAGGCTATAAGCTTAGACAACAGTAGTTGTTTGTTTAATTTAATCGAACGTGTGATTCTTACTCACTTGTTCAGCTAGAAGCTGAACGTACCCTGCACTATTGTTTCCATGGGAGTTCTAACTTAAGATTGATCTCTTTTGTTTATCTCTCGGTTGACGACTGAAGTTTGTTGTGAAAACAAGTAGGAAAAAAATTATTGGATATTGACATTGGTTGTATATGTTGGTGAGTGTCAAGTGTTGAGGACGACTCTTAACAACTTCTACTATTCTGCTCACTTTGGGTTTGGTTTTCTTAATTATGTTTATGCTTTCCATAGTCTCCTTGAAGATTCTCAGCTGATATTTCATCATCTACTGACCTTTTCAAGTGAATTATTACCATATAAAACAAAGTTTCGTGTTTCATTAATGACAGTGCCACACAATGATATCTTAACAACAAATATAATAAACTAAAATAAAAAACTAATAACATGTTTCTTGTATAGACTTTTTTTTTTAATGTTTCTTGTATAGACTTCTTATTACAATTAATCAATCTTCTGTACAGCAATGGTTCTTGCTGTCTTGCATCAAATCAAAGAATTTCCAGAAGAGAAGAAAAGACCTGTTCATGCACCAGGGAAGAATGTCAACATAAGTAAAAATTGTATCTCTACATAGAGAAAATAATTGGTTATAACGGAATGAAGTTCATGATCGTATTAATACATTCGGAAGGTATTAATCAACTAATGTAGTATCGTCTCGATAATAATCATGATTCCAAACAGGACTTCCAAAACAGCTTATCCTGTTCTCTCCTTCTCATCAACTCTACACATGATTCTACACAACCAATACTGGATTCTGGTGGTTTATCAGCCACCTTGTTTGGCTGAATTATTTTATCAGAAACCTTATTTGGCTTCAAATCTTGATCAACAACACCTTCATCTTCCTCTTCTTTACCACATTTCACATAATGAAAATGTTCATCAACACTCTTTCCTTCAAATCCTAAATCTTGATCAAGAAACCCAACAGAAGGGTCATCATCAATATCATGAGTGATCATTCTATCCGATTCGTCGTAGCTGCATGACATCGCATCAGAATCATCCTCAGGGCTAAACTTGGTGAACTTGGTATTTGTTGAAGAATCTAAAACCTCAGAATTATCACCTGTGGCTTCAAAGAGCAAGAAAGATGAGATATCAACCTTGTTCTTGTCATCCATTTTGTTCATTAAATTCTTCAACTTCATCAGAAATTTCTCATTAGGATATATACATAGGATAAGCAAAAAGAGTTCCTTCAAATGTTGAGTGACAAGATGAAAAAACTATATAAATGGTTTGTCAAATGGATTGGCTGTTTCATGTTGGCATTCATTATTTATACATTCAATTTCATCCTGCTCCCATTTTTTTGGTCCTTCAATTAATATTATTTATTTCAAATACTAGACTAGAAAATTGCATGAAATTCATGATGGGAGTACGGTAAGAAACATTCAAATATGGCTATAGTTCTAGAAGGAATGGAAATAATTATTCAACATAGATGAGTTATCTTAGCCTCTAGAAGAAAGATGGAGACGTCTTCATCATGTCAAATGAAAAAAAAGACTACTATAAATTGATGATAAATAATAAAGCACCACATGGATTTTACTTATGAGGGCCATTATAAAATTTTGAACAACTCATTTTGTCCCACTTTTTTGTTGAAAGTTTTCGTTTTCTATGTAGCTTTCATCATATTTTACTATTCTCCTTGTTTACATGAAAAAAACAAAACTTCAATAAAAATAAATTGAAATCAGTACTTTCTCCGTATTTAAAATATTGTTATATTTTAACTTTTTGATTTTTTTAATAATTGAATTTTGACAGAATATTTTACAGATTTTATAATATTTTAAAAATATATCAATAAAAAATACATTTCAAATTATTTTCATTAATATATTTTTCATCAAATATTATACAACACACAAAAAAAATATGATCAAAATTCAACTATTAAAAAATCAAAAAGTAATAATTTTTCAATAACGGATTAAACAGAGAAGTACATTGTTATCTGAGAAGGTGGCCTACAAAAAAATCAAGCTACCACCTATGACGATCCCCTCAACTACATTCTTTTATTAGCATTACCTCTCGTCAAAATATAGTTTGGCGTAGCATTGACAACATATTCCAACTACCATGCATTAACTCATTAACTGTAGGCATCTAAAATTCTCAATCTAAGAACTTCAAGTTTCTGAAAGGTGAAAGTGCATTCTAACTAAAAATAGCTGAAGGAAAGCAAAATATAGAAAGGACATTCTAACTAAACTAGGAAATTTAACCATGACTCCAATAATGGAGAAGAATCAATAAATTGATGGTTTAATATCTTCAAAGAAATCCATGTTACACAATTACAAGATTGATGGGACATAAACAATCGAGAACTGCGAGTTTCTAGAAATTTATCGACAAGGCAACTCCCTCATGTACATCTTGCGTGCCGCCATGTGATAACAAATTCTCTATCTTCCATTCTTGCAGTCACTAAGATTTCTTCTGATTGTCTTCTCTTTTATGTTCAACCTTCAACTTTTTACCACCTAACTGGCAGCCGTTCATCATATTTATTGCAGTTTCTGCAGCTTCCCGGGAGTCATAACTTACAAATCCTGCAAATTAACAGAAATCATTCAAAGAAAATACATTGATATATTACAATTTGGAAAGACGTTTGTGTCAAAAAGCTCATAGCCTCGTACCAAAACATTTGCTAACTCCGGTAGCTCTGTCAACGTAGACCTTTGCACTTACGATCCTACCATATGGCTTGAAGGCATCAGCAAGCTCTTGATCTCCGAATTCTTGAGGAATGTCGTAAATGAATAGATTAGCACCAGGTGGCCCTGTATCCAGAATTCATATCACTAGTCAATGGTTGAAAATCAATAGTGAGATTAATATTAAATATTGAGTTGTGTCTAACCTTCGAGATGACCCCCAGAACTCTTATTGATACTTGAAGATGCTACAGGGGTATCGGCAGAGAGATGCGGAACAGACCCAGGGGACCCATGCAATGGTCTTTTACTAATAATTCCTACAGAGTAGGGCACGGGATATGGAACAGTAGGTATAGCCTGGTAAGCAGATCGCATATAAGCCCCAGGAGTCATTTGATAATTTCTTAAACCTATTCCAGGAGATATATTAGGTTGAACTCCACGCATAGCATTCCTCTGATTTACAGGTGAAATCGGATTGTGGAAAGCACTTTGAATCTGTACTGGAGGTAGGCGGTACTGCATGAGTCCATAAGCCCCAGGTGTCTAAAAAGATAACAAAAAGTTGTTTTGCTCGTATTTTTCACAATTGACTTTTACTCATAAAGTGGGCAAAGGATAATTGGAAAATGAACCAGACAAAATAAGGTGAAAGTGATCAGACAATCAGAATACTTAAAAAGAGTAGCTTGCCAAGCCTATTCACCTCGTGGACAATTCTGATTGTAAATATATGAACAGACCTGATAACCATATCCATTATAAGGCGGCATGTAGCCCATTGGTAAAGCTCGAAATAAGGAGGGAGGTTGAGCATCAGCATTTGGCACATTGGACTCCTGTGAATGCGCTTTCTGAAACCTCCGAGCTTGCCTTTCCTTTTCAGTATCAGCCCACTTAACAACCAAAGGGGCAGTTGAACCCTAATGTTGGAGAAACTGTACTTATTAAAATCAATCATACACTTTATAGAATGCTTAAGTTTAACTTGATATGATCAAATAATATTTATACATGTAGTTAACAAATGCCTGCCTTGTACTTGGACCAGATGGCTGACCAGAAAACATAACTTAGTCTATGAGCTCAATTCGGTACTGCAAACCACCTGCCACTTTAACTCAGATCCATAGAAGTTGCACTCTACTCAACTAGTGTAGTATTCAAGTGCAATAGGGTGAAACATAAGAGTTTTAGAAAAGGAGAATGACTGATAAGGTTGATTGGTGTTTGATATATATGATGTTTTTTTCAGACTTGCTTGAATGGCTAGTCAATAGATGAATGAATGGTCTGCAAAGAAATGCCATCTGGATGTATTTCTGCTCTCTGGATACTGATTTTGGATCATAACCATCTGCCTTTAGAAATTATAAGAAAATTGTTCTAATAGTTTTTAGTTTTTCAGTGCCCAGCCACAGTCAGATTTCAGATTTCAGTTTTATTAAACGGGCTCTTAGTTAAAGAAAAACTAAGCAAATTGATTTATGAAACTCTTTCTTATAGCAAGACTTCTGCTCGAGGAGCTAATCGAATAGCACCCCTTGATCCTTGATACGCTTTCAATCTCATCAGAAGTGTGAGCGGGGTTGGAAATATTGTAATCTTAACTACAAAAAAAAAGAAGACTTCTCTGCTCGAGTTATAGTCAATATATTCTTATTCGTCCAGGAAACAAGAGACCTGGAAATAATAGGAGTATTGACTTTGAAAAATGAAAATAAATAGACAAGACACAAATACTACCCTAAGAAGATTAATAAATCTAGTCAGATGTATATAAAAACAAATTCATGGCTCAAGTTAGAGAAGCTGATTTTAGGTCACATCATGTAATATATAAGTATAAAGCAACATAAAAATTGTCACTAGCTTTATGTTTAAAAATGAAACACATCAAGCACTAACGAACCCTCATCAAGCTTGACAAAAAATGGACAGAAATGAAGACAAACCTCCATCTTATGTTTTCCACTCAGAGCTTCTATGGCAGCAACTGCTTGTTCCTTGGTCTCGAATTTCAAGAACGCACATCCTATGATCATAAAGGTCATTATAATGGGAAAAAGTCAACATTATTAAAGTTACCATATTGTGAACACTCAATATAGAAATACCATGCATACCTTTGCTTGTTTGCTGAGAACCTTTAAGGATCTGCAGATCTGTGATGGTACCGTACTGGGAAAATAATTGGGAGACTTCAGACTCAGAAGCATTCTTTGGGAGCATGCCAACAAATAGTTTGTGTTCTATATTTTTAATGCAAGAGAAAATGTCACTAATTGAACCATATACAATTGAAACTTGGAACTTATGATAAGAAAACAAAGGAAAAGGAAGGCAAACGGTACAACAAAGGAAGGAAAATGTCAGCTCTAAGTCTTGCACAACAAACATTCAAAAAGGAATGTCATATGAATAATGAAAGCCGACATGAAAATAAATGTTATTACCTAGCCGTTCTAATTCACCATCTGCATACTTCACTTGCAAAGGACAAGATGCCTGGATCAGAAACAATCCAAATTAAGCCTTGACAACAGAATAGAGAGAACAAAACTTGTCGTCTTAAGAAAAGTAAGACAGGTCTATACAATTTGGATGGGAATTGCATGCAGACTCTAGCAGCAAGTAAATCATTACTACAACTCAAGTACCAACTTAGAGAGTTCCAGTCATCCAGTGTTCCACACAAGATACTTATGACCCACTTCTGCCTAGGTACCATTATCATCTAGTTAGGTAGTCCATACAATCTACATTGATATTGAGATCTCCTTTACCTATACTATTTTATCTCTAAAGAGCCAGTTCAATATAGCTAATAGACGAGTATGAATAAACAACATCAAACGAATTCGAGTAGATGGACTAGATGATCATCAGAGATATTACGCAAAAAATTAATGGTCAACGAGCAGGCTTGCCTGGGAACACTGCAACACTAATTCAATACCACATGACAGAAGATCGTACATATCACCGGGGAATAACACTCACAAGAATGAACAATAAACAATAAACAAACAATGACAAGCCCCAATGCCTATAAAGAGGTTCCCCTGTGATGACAGAGCAGCTGTTTTCCAAAATTGACACAGCATGAAGTGCAACAACTATCTACTACTTCACAATAGATAAGAAGTGCAGGTAGTGTAATGTGCCTTTTTTTTTATCTATTCCATTACATCCAAGTATAGATGGTTTAGCCTGAGCCACATAATAAGCTTTCAAGTGAATTTTATGAACTCAAGGAGCTACAAATTTTCCCCTCATAAATCTACGATAAATGAGGTAAAGATGATTTTTTTTTCCTTTGGCAGGTTTCCCTGCGAGTTGTGACTCTTAGACCTTTCCTCAAAAGCCTTCCCCGAGGCCCTGACTATATCTAGAATGAAATTCTAATTAAGTTCCCATACTACCCTGGTTTCAATCTCTCAATATTTAGGCTCCAAACTATTTCACGACTCTTCAAATAACTTCTTTGAATGAAGCTGATACCTTTTTCCTTTCTCCCTCAGACAACAAATATCTTCCAATAATACCTCTAATAGATAAAAATTGATCAACTTCACATATGTTTGAAAACAACTTTCGCCTTATGTCTTTCATACAAAAGGATATAAGTTCACAACTCCACATCCATAATTAAGTATGCCATCTGTCCTGTCACCTCCAAGTTATAAAAGAAATCGTTTAGCATTTATCTAGCCTAACGATGTCCCTTCGGATCATAGAAAAGGGTATCAATGTGGCTGTTACTTAAATCTATAACGATGTTTTGGCATCGCCCTTGTCTCGTCAACACCAGATCATCCTTCCAATAGCTATACTCATACGCACTTTACAAACAAACACCAACTAATTTTACAAAAAAATATTCCCAAACATTATCGGGTGCCTCACAGATCATTAATTTACAACAAAAACATTATATTTAACTTCATCGGAGTTGATTAATAAATCAAGTGCCAACTTCAATCTAGTTACATTGACCAATTAACTAATTAGAAGGTTTCAAAAGGAGACTAACCCCAGGCAAAGTCTTCTTATTGTGACATGCATCCACCGCCTTGTCTGCCTCTTCCCTCGACGGACAAATCACAAAACAACATCCTACAATACACAACACACAATGACACCAATTATTAAGGTTTCCAAAACACAAATCTCACATCAAAAACCTCAGTTAATAATTCAACTATCACAATGTACTATCAAAAACATCGATGTTGAGATATTAAAAGATGCAATAATTTGTCTACAAAAAATAAAATAAAAACTATGTTTCCTGAAACATAAATCTCACATCAAAAACCTCAATTAACAACTTGACTAACACAATGTACTATATAAAAAAACATCAATTTCGATACATTTAAAGATTCAATACTTTGTCTTAAATAAAATTATCAAAAATCAGGGTTTCCTAAAACACAAATCTCAAATAAAAAACCTCAACTAAAACAATGTACTATATCAAAAATATCAATTTCGATACATTTGACCATTCAATCACTCGTCTAAAATAACAAATAAAAAAATATTAAAAAACAGTGCTTTCTAAAACACAAATCTCAAATCAAAAACCTAAACTAACACAATGTATTATATCAAAAACATCAATTTCTCCAAATTCAAATATGCAACTATTTTCAACAAAAATGATCCAAAATTTCAATAGCTTTATATGCAATAATATTCCAAAAAAATATTAAAAAATAATTTCAAAACCTCAACTAACACACAATGTACTATATCAAAAACATCAATTTCTACAAATTCAAATATGCAATTTTTTTCAAAAAATATTAAAAATATCGATTCCGATAGCTTAAAAATGCAATAATTATTAAAAAAAAATATTAAAAAATAATTTTCAAAACCTCTGGAAGCTTTTGTGGTCTTGTCCTTAATAATATTGACCTCATTAACAATAGCAATTTCTTTAAACATTTCTACAAGCTGAGCTTCAGTCATCTTCTTCGGCACTTGACCTACAAATAGCTTCACACTCTCTTCCTCCGCCATTAATCCACCAATCACTCAACAATTTTCCTCCAATTAATCACCAAAATCACAAATTATATGTACTTATCACTAAAATCACAATTATAAAATCACAAAAAATACAAATTATTAATTACGGGATATTATTTGTAGTGATAATGACCACTATGCTAATGATTACGGATATTATTTGTAGTGATCTCCGATGGAATAGTTATAGTGATAATGACCAATGGATAATGATTACGGATATTATTCAGAAATGATGAGGTTTCGAATCAAATAGATGTATTGACAATATGCATTAGATAGCGGGGATATATTCATATTTTGATATTATTTCAGAATTTAACATATTTATAATCGATATTCGGGATATTATTTGTAATGAATACGAGCTTTCGAATCGAGTTCTTTGATGATGATTTTTTTTATTTGTGAGTGTATATTTTCTAGAGAACTGTAGAGAGCGTTGACACGAAGAGAAAAGTAAATGCTGATCTGTAAAATTGCTCTGTTTGAATATAAAAAGTCTGGTTTTTTGTTTGTTTGTGTGTTTTTTTGAAGTGGTTTGGGTTTTTGGTTATTTATTTTGTGTGATTTGGTGGGAGAATTATGACTTTATGGATGATAATAATGATGATGATATAAAGGTGGATCTTGAAGAGTATTAGTTAATTATGATTGGGAGATTAGTTAATTATGATTGGGAGATTACAGCATGTACAACAACTTTCTAATTTTTTTCTAAAATTCATTCAAAATTACTATTTTTATTATTTTAGGATTTGATTTTTATATATGTTCTTTAACACCTTTTTTATTATTCACTTTAATATTAAAAATAATACGGGTTAATATAAATTTGGGCACACATGCTACATGATAATTTTATATCATGACAAATTATTTGCAGGCTGAAAAGATAATTTTATTTTTATTTTTAGTGATTTGCCCCTATTTTAATTTTTAGCAAAACTGATACACATGCTCTTTAAAAGATCCCTTGTTTTTTAGGTTATTTATGAATATGCCATTGGGAAAGGTTGTTACGCATTTGATATTTAATACTACCTCTATTCCTAAAATGATTGTCACATTTGCCTTTTTGATGGTCAAAGTTTAACAAATCATATAATTTTGATTAATATTTAAAACTTTTATTTGAATCAAAATTATCAATTTAATAAAAAAATATGTTGAAAATTCTACATATTGATATATTTTTTTCAAACAAATATATAACACATTAAAAGTCATTTGAGTTCAAAATTAAAAAAAGTCAACTTATTAAAATTAAAATATGACAATGTTTTAGAACGGATGAAGTATGTCATTGGTAAAGTTTGTTTTGAATTATTAAATGTGGCACTTATGGAGGGTTGTGTCCCATATGCTCGCTACACAACTACTTCATTTTGGAATTTTAATATGTTTGTGACAACTCAAATATATGTGATCTTGAATGTGGTCTTAGATATAATTTGATCCATTTAAGATAATCAATAATCTAAAAAGAAATTATTACGGTTATAACTAAGAATAATTTTAAATGTATAGAGAAATGCTATAGATAAATCTATGACGCATTTTATCGCTTTTAATCACAATACAATACAACGGTACCGCCCCATTTATATGCTTCCAAGATACAATAATACAGAATTCAAGAACTTTGCAAATAAAGAACCTTATTCATCGCCTTCATCGTCGCTCCTCTTGATAAACAAAGCATCTTAATTGGGTCGACAAAAGACATCCACAATATAATATTTTCTATAACACTCCCTGGATGCCTAATTAATCAGTAATATGCCTGCTAAAACCTTAGCTGTGAAAAACTGCCTCCTGTGGATAACAATCCAAATAAGAAAAAAGCAGTGCATTATTCTCAAATACGCATATAATCGCCGCCTCATTAAAACCTTATCAGGAAAACCCATTTGGGACAAAACCTTGATTAAGGAAAAAGAGTACAACGCGTATTAACTCCCCCTCATGACCACATCACTTGACATCACTTAGTCCACGTAGTCCTATACTTCTGGATAGGTTTTCGAATGTTGAGGTAGGAAGTGATTTAGTGAATATATCTGCCAGATTATTACAAGATCGAATTTATTGAAAATCGATTTCACCATTCCTTTAAAAATCATGGGTAGAGAAGAACACCAATATATTTTGTTCTATCTCATTTGATATGTCATTCATTTAACTGTGCAACACATCTACAATTATCGTCATAAAGATCGTCAGGACCAACTTTCATATGATAAATCAAAGAATACGATCTCGGGCTGATCATATTCTCAACCAAACGCATTTACAATTGCTTTGTGCATTTAGCGATCTCTACATAAGTGCTGATGATTTTATCATCTATTTATCAATTATTCACGATCAATAAATGTAATGTATGGATCTTTTCAAGAGAGACTGGTATTATGCATTTGGATAATCAATTGTGTATAAATTGAATATGTTCTACTGGAACAATCTTATATCTCCTATATATTTAACTTCATTTCAATGCATTTGTGTTGACATTTCCTCCTAATATATATCACTATTTCAATATCACTACTTTCTATATATATAATACTTCGTGATCAAATAACTTTTGTTCTTCTCTTGTCATTAATGGCCATTGTTCACATTTGGTGATATTATAATCGCTGGGTACTAAATGCACTATCAATCGATTCTATCTCAAATTTCTTCTTTAGAAGTTTACAACTCTTGAAAGCTCTCCAATAATGTTTAAGTCATAAACATACCCCATTTTCATAAACTTTTCTCCCGATCTTTACATGTAAACACAATGCCACAGAAGATCATTCGTATAACCATCTTTTGTTAAATAGTCACTGTGTTCCTCAGGATAAAAAATCTAGTAAAAACAAAAGACACATTTCTCTGGGATACGCTCAAGAATCATTCCCATTAAAAACCTTACCAAGAAAATCTAGCTAGAAAACTTAGTAAAGGAAAAAGAGTACAATGCATATCAGATCTCCCCTCGACATCATCATTCTATATCATATCTCCTCGACGAGATCATTATTTAAGATTATTCAAGTAAAAATCCAAATAACGCTACAAGCGCTTGTCAATATCAGATGATTATGTAATCATGTATCGCTTGTAAGCAATACATTGTAATTGGTACTTCAAAAATTCAAGTTCATCTTTCAAACGAGATACTAGTTATCTCCCATGAATCTCATTTGCTTGAGATGAAACATTTTATCATGTTTCATATATATTCAAAGTTCAAGTGACTCGCATAAGGAGTCATACCATCACAAGGTATTTCTTTCCAAATCCATTTGTAGACTTATTGTCTAGCAATTGAGAACTCTGTAGAGTTTTCTTGCACTAACATATTCATGATAATTTAGTCAGTCTTAACTCTTCTAGGTCTATAGTTATAATTGATCTTCGCACTATCATTTACTATTCAAAGTCATCAACACGATAAATAACTCAATCATTAATATGTAATATCAAAACCAACATACAATTGATAATTAAATATCTCATGTCACATACAAATAAATAAACTATATAATCAATATTAAGACATAATATAGTCAAACTTAAACACGTATTTATTAATTTATCGAGACTTCATATATTCATGCATATATAAATGCAATGAATATCTAATAATGCAGTTCAAACTTGTAATTCATCTTCTGGATGGCTTTAAATATAGTCAAATATTTCTCATACTAACTCAAGTGAGTTAAGTTCCCGGGAATATAAATTTGTGCCTCTCGCATCATAAAATATGTGCTTCTAGCATCATAAATCTTTATACATGTCATGTATACTCATTTCTTAGCATGTTATATCATAAATCAAGTACGCATATCAAGAAGGTTATATTTTGTTGCTACCAAACATTTTTTATACCCTCTATCAAAAGGTGTATGCATCACCTTATAACTCATTTAGTGCTTTTGGGTATAATACAAATCATATGTCATTTATTCGTACAGATATCAATACATCTTGCACTAGTATCGTCTTCGTTAGACTTCAAATCTAAATTTCACTACATCACGGAAATGTAGTTTCCTTTACTTGACATGCCTTTTTCTTGGCCATTCATAAACATATTTCTAATACTTTACTCAAGGAGATAGACTTATGATCCTCATATTTCTTTCATCATATGTAGCTCTTTCTTCATTTTGTTCAATATTCTCGTGTCGACAATATTTTACGAGTTCCACTATATTCATGATAATCGAGATCTCATTGCATTCATGAATTTCAAGATGTGTATATCTTTCTACATTTATTATATCTTTTAACATATTTATGAGATATATTATTCATCTATCTTTCCTTGAAGTAATCATCTTATGTATCATCTTTTTAAATATTCTTCTTTTAGAATTGACGGTGGAACTATTTGACCTACAATGGTTCTTCTTTCAAGAACCTTCACTCTATTTTGAAAGTGTTTACAATCGGTATGTAATTTAAATACTATTCGAGGTCGATATTTGTTTGGTAGTGAACTTCCGTCTATATTATCCTCGAATCGCCTATATTATTCTTCAATTTCTTCTCTAACTTCGAGTTCATATTTATTCATTCGGTGATCGTATAGCATGCGGATTATTTCATTTCAAGATATTCTATTTTTCGCTTGTATATCTTCCCCTCAATGTTGAAAATATTGATACATCACAATGGAAATTTACTTCAATTTATTGATGTTTCCATTACTTTAATTACATACTTCATGGTGGGTATAATAAGATATGGACGATATACCTTTTTGGGTATAATAAGTATTCAAAATCAACATTTATGCATACTCTTGCAATATACGATACACGAGTAATTGAGGGTAAAAATATTTGGTTTCGACCAACCAATTATATTGGGGAGTTCTATGATAATTTGGCTTCGATGCTTAACAAAGTTGACACTACATGTAATAATATTTCAACGACACCGACGGATTGCATGTAATTCAACATGCCCCTAACCGGCCTACCGAGAGTTTCATAAATATCGTGATCTCACATAAAAGTCTTTAAACTCAATAATTTGTTGACTCTTTAACGAGTCTCTAATCAAATTTCAATCATTATTTCGCATCATAATTCATCTGATGGTCTAACCAACATGCCAAGTAATCAAACTTCTTGTTTGATAGAAATCGTATTTTAATAATACATACGTGTTACTTCATGTAACAATATTTGAGTTTTATCAGTGAACCATCAATTGACTTTACTTCACTTTTGACAAATATTAACTCTTCTGGAGTCCTCAATAATTTTGTTACATTATTGAAAAATATTAGCTCTTCCGGAACTAATTACAGTCACTTCAATGATATATTGCTAGTTTTTCATATGTATGAAATATGGATTTAACAATATGTTTGCTCTTCCAGAGCTTTCAATCAATTTCACATTATTAGCAAGACATATTTCTCCTTTATCCATGTTGTTGGTGGCAATCCTATTGGATATTGAAAATCATACACTGTAAGTTCTCAGAAAGATAAAGGCCACAAGACCTGCTATACCAAATCTCCTTAGCCGTAATCCAGCCTAGACATGTATAATCACAACATCAATCGGAACTAGCCTGTAGCATATATAGTCTTTTGCTTACTTAATCTTCATATGAATATGTGTTTCTTCAGAAATAATATGCGCTTTTTCTCGGATATATAGATCGATAATCACGTGTATAAGGCCAATAGTCACCATTCGTGGATGTAATGATTATCCTTTATCGTTACTATGAAATCCTGGTATGAAAATACCACCACTTCAAGACTAGCAACTTATGCAACATGTGAACAAAAATATTTGTAGCGAAGCAAATTATCCATGCTCCAAGATAGCATATGATGTACAATGATTCAATTCATCATTCACTAGAGGTATACAATACATCTTTCATATAAATTCTGTTCCTTTAGCACTCATATGTTAGCTCTTCGGAGCATTCACTAATTTTAAACTACCTCGTATTGTGATTTGATTCGCTTCTGTGGTTATCTTGAAGAAATCAGTAGTAATCAAATTCATAAAGCTCAATTTATGTAACTGAATCTGTATTATTTCAATTATATGAGTCTTCAGGTCTCATAAATGAACTCATACGATTTCATATTATTTTCAAAATAATGAGGGCAATGATAGACATTCTTTTGGAATATTCAAAAGCCCTTAATTTAGATGGTTGTCAATTCTAAGCCCTTGATCTTCTGAACCAGTCTTCTAAACTAGTGACAATCAAAATCATATTTGCACCTACTAATTGTGATTATAATAAAGAGATAATATGATTTCATTAATTCCAAATCTTACCACTATTATCTAATTAGGTAAAAGTCAATTCATGTTCCTATTTAATGTGCTAATTATTCCTAGCTTTAATAAGATGTTCCAATATATTTAGTTAAACAAGACGAGTGACTAATATATTAGCTATTGAGGCATCATATTTAATTTAAGTTTACTTTATGCCAATATATTATTATCAATTGCACCAATAATATCAATATGAGTATAATCAATAGTACTTTATAGATATACAATATATTATTAACGAAATAGTCATAGAACAAAAATACCGTTTGTATGTAAGAAGGTAGCTTTGCCTATGAACTCGATCGACGACAGAAAACCAATCCAAACCTTGTCACATGCCACTCACCGGATATTAGAACTTGATCGTGGCTGAGCAACGCGGTTTTGAATATAACTAAGAACAATATAAATAAACAGAGAAATAAGAGAGATAATGATGATGATTTTATTGCTTCTTGGAATTGTGTAGAATACAATACAATGAGCTTCTATTTATAGGCTTCCAAGATACAATAATAAGGTAACCAAGAATTTCGCAGAATAAAAAGAATCTATTTGATCGCTTCATCAAGTCGCTCCCTTCGTAAACAAGACTACTCGTCGACAAATATTATCCACAATATAATATTTCCATAACATAATTTAAGTATAATAATTAATAAGACTAGTTATTATACTAATGTCAATATGTACTTATTAGTTACTCGGTAATAATTAGTATTCTCTAATTCATTAATAGATCGCTCAAACTTTTAATTGTTGGAAATATGAGATAATCGATCTCATAAATGCACAGCAACAATTTAGATTGATCAACCGATTTAAGCATTCAAAACTATAAGTTCAATATATATTAATTGTTTGATAATTAATATTTATGATTTACCAGTATCGACATTAGGGGTTATGATGGCTACTAGATCCGCTTTCATAATCTATATATATTAAGATGATAATCGGTTTATATTATCTAATATATTGCTATTGTCGAACTGGCCCCAAGAGAGGTCACACACAAACAGTAATCCGAACTATTAATAAATAGTATTATAATTTCTCGGGTTTAAAGTGAAACATGAAGAAAACATGCGGGGTTTTAAATAGAACTATATAAGCACTTTGGGGCGAATTTCCAATTGTTGGAAATAGCATCATGGTCGACCAAAAGTGATGTGATTCCTCGAATCTTCTTCTAAAAGCATACACCTAGAATATTTTATCTAGCATTTTATGCCTTTGATTTAAGGAATAAGAAGCGGTGATGAAATTGGAACTCTCCTTCCCCCTATCATAGCCCACTCAAGATGTTCAAAGGAGTGCAAGAGTTTTTAAACTCTCCACAAAGCCTAAAAAGAGACATTTGATGCCTATAAATAGGCCACTTTTTGGAGAAAAAAATTGCTCATTATTGCTCCTAATTCTTCCAACGTTTTGAAGTTAGAGAATTCTCTCCTCTTTCCCTCATTAGTTCACCTCCCCTTGTGTAGAAGAAATAGTTTTCTCCATCTGTTTCTTGCCACTTTAATCGCTTCTATTAAAACGCACTGAGGAGTTCGGTCAATATCAGTGTGGATACTCTTTAGATACTTGGGGTATATGAGTCATTTGTTTTCCTCGTTGTCATTAAAATATTCCGTATTGTTTATTAACACTTATACTCATGAGATTTATTTTCGTATAACCAGTTATCCTAAATTCCAACCGACAGTTTTAGAACTAGTTAGATATGAATATAAAACACCAACATTAATTTTGATAAGTTGACTCTTTAAATTTTGAACTTGAATATTTTTATGGTTGTATGTAATATTTATAGAAAAACATATCAAATATAGTATTTCCAACCTACTTTACTATTTACATGATAATTGTGATTCAAATCAAAATTAAATATGATACAAATAAATGTTTGAGCATTTAAGATTTAGAAGGAAGGTAATATATAATAGCCTGTGATCTTTTTATTTTACTTTTGCGCGACACTTTCGTTATTAATTTTTGGTTACTTTTATTCATTTTTTCAATCATCCAAATATCCTACCTTAATCAATAATCTTTCTTTCTAACGTTTTCGTATAATGGTCAAAATTACTAATAGGCAAATATCTACAGAATCCAAAGCCTATATAAAAGCCAACCGAATGCTGATATCAAGAGGGTCGACATTACATCAATATTATATACTATGTCCATGTCAAGAAACAAAGTACAAGTAGTCATCGAGGCATACCACGAATATATGAGAGAAATACCTTCAAATACTTATATCACTCGCAATATAGATATATAAGACCAATCGATAAGCCTGCCTTGTTCTGGTTAAATTTTCACATTGTACACAAATCCAGAGTACCTCTAATATTTTATATATTATGTAAATTGTAAGTGAAGTTCTAGTATAATTGATAAATATAGTGGTGCAAAAAGTCAATATGTGTGAGTTTCGAGTCTTCTTACCACTATTCTTTTACAGAAGACATTTTTCTTTACGTTTAAGGTTTTGTTTCTTTAATTCAAGATAGGACCCATCATAAATTTCTTTTTATTTTTGTTGTAGTTGATACTTTCTTTTTTACTTAAGATTTTTAATTTAATACAAGCATATTCATTTTATTTAAATAAAATTACTTTTTACTTCTATTTGAAATTGGGCTGCCAATCGATGATGATTTAGCTTGGTCTAGAACTTGGAATTAGAGGATTGTGATTCGTTCAAGCAAGGATTCGTTGAATGTTTGAGTTGGTCATAAAATCATCATAATTGAATTTGATGGAACCTTTCTTTTATTAGGCAGTATTTTTTCGCCAGTCTGAAATTAGATGGAATTCCAACTCTATAGAACTATAATCTATGCAATTCCAATTTCAATTTCGTGTTAGACAAAACTATAAAATTCACATATGTAATTTAACTTATTTGCGTTTGGATAATTATAACATTCATTTAATATTTTTTGTCCCAAAATGATTGTACATTTTCATTATTTTCACAAATCATTTTAAAAATACACTATACTAAAAAGGTTTTTACAATTTCACAAATCATCTAAATACACAAAAATGTATGAGATATGTAAATTAATTCATCGATCAATAACCTTTTTTTATAGATAATGATATTAAGTAAAGAACTTCGTTTCAGAAGCCTTCGCGGGCTAAGAGGAACTGTAATTACATGAAAAAGAACTAAAAGTACGGATAACAATATCTTTCAAATTTAAAAAACAACCAATACTAATTGGTAACCAAAAAATCTCTGAATTCTTCCTGTTTCCTTCTTCAAGCACGGTTTCCCATCTTCTAATAAGACACTTGAGTCAGGATAATTTCGCTGGGTTTTACGGATTAAAATAACATCACATATTACACAGATCCGAATTTCAGAAACACTACGAGATTATAAAAATAATAATTCAATGAGATATATCAGATGTACCTTTACACTCAGAAGTTGCAGCGGAATATGGACGAGAAGTTCAAACAACCAAAATCGGTTGTTCTAAGAACAAATTTACACCAACGACGATCAAAAATCTTCATTCGATTTTACTAGAACAATAAAGTGTACAAATAAATTTAGGGGGAAGAAAAATCCATGGTTTTCTTCCCCCATTATGGTCGAACAAGATGGGTGGGGAGGAGAAGGATTTTTACTTTTTTATCTTTTCTCAAAAGATGATTAATAATTACGAATTTAATTAATCAAATCTCATGCCTTTATATGTAGCCCAAACAATAAAACTCTTAGGCCCAAAATTAGCAAAAGCCCATCCCCTATTCCCTATTCAAAGTCGGCGGCTATGGGGTGAAATTTCATAATTGAAATTTCGCCCCACTATTTTCTTACAATTACACTTTAACTCGGAAGTTATAATCGCATTATGCTTTTACCACGTTGTCGCGCTATACCTCTTAGGCTCGATTGACAAGAGTAATATATTAATTTATGTTAACCGAATATTATATTAATATATTGATTATGAGCGGACCCTAGTAAGCATGATAACCCCTAATGTCAATGCGAGTTAATCCTAATATGTCAATTGTCGAACAATCGAACATATATCTGAACTTATCTTATTTGAATATAAGTAAATGTAAAGAATCGTCACACAATCAAATTTTTCAAGGACATATTTATGAGATCTAATATCTCATATTTCCAACACTTACCTCTTACCCTTGACGACATTTGTAAATCAGACATTTATTGATCGACATATCCGAGAATGATTCCTTGTACCCGATTTCTACCAAGCTTTGGTAAGAGATTACAGGTTACTCAAACTCTTGAACCCGCTCGGTTGTTGTATGAATTAATGTGATTCCAATACAATACGAATCCCATCTAGAGGCCGTAAATTCAACCGTTGTATCCGTCATACGAATCTCATCTAGTGTAAACTATTTTCTCGCAACTACCTTTATAAAGATACCCAACACGACAAGTATTATAGTCCTCTCATATGCAGGACGCTTGACATGGTAAATTTATATTACCCCAGAAAGTGATATTGTCACGCCGGGTCTAAGAATCGACATTTAACATAAGTTCTATGAGAATCTACTTTTAGACGTAGATATAAAATCTTAAGTTCTCATGGCGGTCAAGTCGAGTATCAGATTCAAATACCGCTTCTACGATACCCATGCGATTGACAGAGTTTGATAATCATTCCTTCTCGATCAAAGAAAGGTGATCATACAATCGCCACATGGTCAGTCAGCTTGGTGCTCGATTCCAACTATTGAACACCGACTAGTGGGACTCCAGCAATCTCATAGTTTTTTAGGCTCGAGAGAGGATCTCTTGTTTAGATCACGTATCTCAAGAATTCTCTCCGTAGAAACTTAGATCGCTACTGAATCCATTTGTTATTATAGTAATAACAATAATATCATTGTTCAATAACAAATGGCTACGGTAAAACCTCAGAATTGAATAAGATGATATTCAAACAAGTTCACGGAAGAAAATAAATGAGCTTTCTCCCACTGAATTATGCATCATCCCGGTTCTTCATTTGTTTAATTGAATCATGTATTCTAATAACTTAATAGAGAACAACCAAGAGACGTTAGCTTAACTCAAGAATCGACCTTCAAGCTTGCATACATCTAGGTCCATTCAGACATGTAAACAAGATAATATGGTCATCTTTTAACCATTTTTTTCAAGAATGGTATTTACATTCATATACCAAAACATTCCCCGATGAATAGCACGCTGAAATATGAGATATTAGATCTCATAACAGTTCAAGTGAATAATTTGATTGTACAACCGATGATTTACATTTAATTATATTCAAATAATATAAGTTCTATATATGTTCGATTGTTCGAAAATCGACAGATAGGATTAACTCGCATTGGATATTGTGGGGTTATAATGGCTTACTACGGTTCGCTTTCATAATCTATATATTAATATTTATGTTCGATTAGTATAAATTAATATATTACTATTGCCAATCGAGTTTAGTGTCACACACGACAACGTGATCAAACTATAACGCGATTATAACTTCCCGGTTAAAGTGTAACTATAAGAAAAATATTATGTAAATTTCTAATTGTTGAAATCGCCCATAGTCGACTAAAATAGCCGGAGATGTGGTTCCGTATCATTCTTCTTAGCCACTTAAGCATGCCTTTGATTTAAGGAATAAGAAGTTGTGAATGTCCCGGAAGACCTCTCTCTAGCTTCCATCAGAAATGGCGAAATGGGTAGAGTTTTGCTTACCCTCCATAAAAGCCTAAAAAGAGACATTTCACGCCTATATAAACGCTACTTTGAGAAGAAACTCAGCCATTCATTATTCATCTTTTAGAGAAAAGATGAAGCAAAACTTCTCTCCTTCCTACCCCCTCTTGTTCGACCATCATGAGGAAGAAAACATTAGTTTTTCTTTTTCCTATTTTTCCTTTGTTCACTTTAATTGTTCTAGTAAAACCCGACGAAGTGGCTCGATCAATCGTCAGGCAAGCACTTATTCTGGGAGACAACCTACGTTGGTTGTTCGAGCCTCCTCCGATTTTATTCCTCCTCAACTTCAAAGTGTGCGTACATATGAAATCTCCGATTAAATTATCGTTTTTTATAATCTATAGAGTTCCCGATAATCGGTTAGATAATTGTTATTTCAATCCAAAAATCCACCGCTAATGGCTAAAATTATCCAGTGCGTATATGACGCTATACACGCCCAAAGGTTTTATCATATTCTCGTAATACGATTGACTCAAGCTTTCCTCGTGATTTGGGGATCATTGATGTGTATCTCATATACTAGTCAATTTTTTGCATATCATTATGCTATCTTCAACAGTTAAACTCTTTATTGTTAAGGAAGTAAACATCAAGATTCGTCTTCTTATATTACCCTACGAAAGAGAATATTGTCAGATTTACCTATGGTGTAATTTCATGGAATAAATTCCACAGTTACCACAAAGTGCATTTAGTTCGACAACTAAACATTATAGAAGGGTCAACAGTTGATTTTCTAGAACTAATTCCGAACAATTTCATTATTACTTCTATTCTTTTTCCATTACTTGAACGATTCATGACTTCTCAGATGAATTGTTTTAGTAGTCCTTGACATGACATTTTATATGAGATCTAAGTGGGAGAAGATACTCATTAGACATGTCAAGTTCAAACAGAGAATTTGTCTAAGTTTATTCACTTTTAAACTTCATAACATTTATCATATATAGTTGTTATATCAAGCTTAATCCATATTGTATATCGAGCATAAGGGCTAAATCTCCTTACTATGTAAACGGTTGGGACTACACCATCGACAACTCAAATATGGTAAGGTCATTTTCCTTAGTACCTTGTATATCACATATGTACAATGATTTGTGTTGTTAAGCTCCCACTGACCTTTTGAACTCTTAGTTCATCTTTTTTTTTTCAAGGAAGACTTTTATCCCTTTTATACTTAAATATCTCAAGTTCACAACTTGAATATTAGTAGTATACTAGTTTCCATTTAATCTAGTTTTTAAGAGGTGAGTGCACTATAGAAATGTTAAGTACATATCCTTAAAGTAGCATTAGTTAGGAACATTTCTTAACACGACATAATCAAGATATCAAGATCCTGCACAACCTGCTACGTTAAAAAAAAAATTTAAATTTTCGGTCGGCGGTGGGACCTGGAGATAGTATAAATAATTTCGATGATAATATTACTGTGAAATTATTTGAGCCGAATTACATTTATAATTTAGTAGTAATACCGGGACAATTCGAAAGCTAAGCTTTTATCAAGTCGCTCGATAACTCGATTCGCTTGATTTCAGGCACAAACTCCTGTGCGGGTTTTTTCAAAACCTAAGAGTTAAGTAACTCTTCTTCCATCCTTATCATCAAACACAAAATATCTTCTTCTTCTTTTCCTCATTTGGCCGAGACCTTTCCCTTGGAGCAAACAGTTTTTCTCTCTTCAATTTCTTCACTTTCATGTTTATAAAGAACTCCTCAAGTCTATTATTAAGGCTTCCCAACGCCTTCCCTACGACCTGAGGTAAGAAATTAGAGTTTTGCTGATTTTTATGGTTGACTTTGGGTTGACTTTTTACATAATTCAATTTTATGATGAATCTTAGTTTCATATGGATGCCATGATGTATATAAGCCGATTTAATTCATTTAATTTCAGAGGTCATGCTTTGAGGATGCTATGGTCGAATTGATCTTTCTAGGTTTCAGTTGACTTTTTGGGTTGATATTTTATAGGAGTTTAATCGGGACCTTATCAGTTGTCATGATGCGTTAAAATGGTGATTTAAAAATTGATTAAAGGCGCTTAGGTCAAAAAGTGTTATTTCAAGTTGAGTTGTAATCTATATTTTGGAGTATAGGTTGTTAATTATGGACTCGAGGGTTACTCAGGAATGACTTATGCTTGGATTTGAAATGTTAAAGTAATAAAGGAATTCTACGTGAGATCGATTGGGTTGTATCCGACGGGATTATTTATCCGTTGTTTATCCGTCATTTTAGACCGCTTAGAAATAGTTCCACTAAGAGTTGGTAGCGCGGTTCTACAACGTTGGTATTATAGTTGGTTTTGATTATACTTTCGGTAAGTATAGGCGCTGATCGTGGGTGCGGCGCTACCTTGATTGTGTTCATGGCTGTTTTTGTAGTAGTTAAGAGGCGAGTACTTATCTCACGGGTAGTTACGCTATTTACTTACTTTAAATCAGGTGAACATGTTATCGTGTTATGATTACGTGAGAATGATATATACATGTAATCGTTGTACGGTTACGTGTGATCTATTCAGGTGAGCTACGATATGATTATGTGATTATATATGGCGCCAAGATTGCTGAGGTGCATACTGAACTCCCAACTTATTTCGATTGCTGTATCAGTCGGGCACTTATGTATTTCGTGGCCTTGTCGGCGTGTTGAGTTTGGATTTACGACAAGTATGTTTTAGCTGTGGTGCTTGATATTGCTTTGGGGAGTGTAGTAGTTGGTTATCGGTGAGGTGTCGTTGTGAGTTATGTATGACTTCTGGTGCGACTTCCGAGTATCGGGGATTTGACCATGCTGGGATGATCGGGGGTTAGTGACTCTCCTTCCTTGCGTGATACGTGATTTATTGACCTTTATACTACGGTATATAAGAGCGGTACGAGTCTTTATGATCACTTCCTATTGCGCATTGTCGCTGGCCCTATACTACGGTATACTACAAGGTTTGGCCTTATATTTCGTATAAAGAGCTATGTCGAGTAGCGTTGATCCATTCACAGTGTAATGGATCGAGTATACGCCAAGACAGAGGTCAGTATACTCTGCGGAGATACGGTAGATGGAAGGCATTTACTAGAATTATAGTCGACGCTGAAGTCTCTCGGATTTTATTCTCGGTGATTTAAGGATGACAGACCTTCTATTATATCTTAACATGTTATGCCTCGAGACCTCTTTGGAATCTTATCAGATGACTTTTATTAGGTAGTCCTCGATATTTATATACGTATTTATTCATTGACTATTATAATATCGCTTTCCTCGCCTCGCCTGCTGGTAAGTTCACCCCCGCGCTAAGTTTCACTAAGCCGCGGCTTACACCCCCTTTTCGCGCATGGGCGGCATTTTCATTTGTGCTGCCGATAGACGGCTACTGAGCCAGAGGTCAAGCTGAGAGTTTGTTCTGAAGTATGTGCGAGCATCGGGCGGCGTAGATCTCACAAATTTCATTTTGACGCGTTGTAAATTGTTTTTGATTTTTTTATTTTATTTCAAACTTTAGCCTTGTCGGCAGCTTGTCACTTTGTATTCCCGAGTACAGATTTCATTTCTTTGTAGCCTTGCCGCATATCGTTTTTCGGGGATACGTTGTATATATATGGTGTTGCTGGTTGGGATATCACCTCGACGGATTTGTAAAATTTTTAAAACTGCTATATCATTTTTGCAGAATATTAATGGAAATCAAATTTTGGATTTAAACGAGTAGTTTTTAAACTAAGCCGCCCATCGGTTTGGTGACTCCGTATTCGATTACAATGATCTTCATTCTCAGACGGCTCTAATTCGGGCGGGTCGTTAAGCATATCCATCGACATGTAGAATCATTACTTAGGAACATCACATACAATCTTATAACTAGAAGGAAAACTTATGAAATATGTATGAACATAGTACCTGTTGATGATCCTTGTATTGCATATCAAATGATTTCTTAAGATCATGTATAGGAGTTCGATCTATTCATACTAGTTATGAATAACTGTGATAAAGTAATCGCGAATCTCTTAAACGTAAATAGAAAGTTGTTTACGTATTTCAACCGGGTTCAACACATTCCTGCTTATATACATGTCACCACATCATATAAAGACTCATCTTGTACAATCTCATTCCTTAGATGATTTGTACTCATCAATTCGATACCTTATAACGATGGACAGTTCCATGTTATTGTTAATCGATTTGTAACCATTATCTTGAATTGACATGTATTTGTCAAGACAATATATTTATCAACTAAGATTTCAGAACCTCCCACTAATTATAGCGGAGTCGACTCAATCCATCTTCTTTGAGATGTACATCCAAGTCTCGTTCAATGTCACAATATTATGAGTATCCTTGGCACGCTTCGCCATCTAGTTCATGCAAGAAGGTAAGTCAATTACGTTAATTTAATCAAGACATGTCAGAGAAAGGAATACATTTAATGTATAGCTCAATCAGCTGAGTTATTCATATCTCAAGGCAATTCAAGGGCAATGCTCAAGAATCGATTCATTCTTGATGAAAGATCTAGCTAAAGTGTGATCAAGCGCTTGAAACGATTTTACAATCATCATTATATTTCTCTATTCACACATTACTCTATTTGTCGTACATACTTCAAAATATGTAAGTCAAATCGATAGTTGCACGAGTGGTGTAGCTTAACTATTTAAGCTTCAGACAATATTTTACTTAAGGTAGTAGACTCCAAGAGTCCTTTACTTTCTATTTCTCAAGTATACTTACATTCCCTTTTGTATTTATATTTCCATGGAGCCAAACCGGCCTTATCTCAAGTATTAGTTCTTTGTGTACTCAATATCACAACTTATTGTGTTATCACACAAAGAAAAAAGACATTGTCACTTATAGGTTGTAAGAACCATAAGCTCAATATTTTTCATTTTCGTAAAATAAAAAACTACGAAATTCAAAAGACTTGTATGATGGTCACGAGGTAATATACAATATGTTACTCTTATTAGCATCATCAACTTTCAACTGAGATCATAAATCATAACTGTCTCATGCAAATCATATTTGATGGGTATGAAATAATATACTATGATATTATTAACATAATCATCTTTGATTTGAGATTCAAAAACTCAATCATAAACTTATTTTATTGAACATAAGTTCACAAGTTTGTCCTTATGAGATCAAGTCTAGAAAAAAATGGAATTATTTGAATGTCTTTGTCAAGTATGTCATACATACTCGATGCACATAAGGACAATGAGTTCTCAACTCAAGTTGTAAGACATTAAGGACTATCTCCTTAACTTGATTACACATTTGTAACAATTTATGTTTAAATGCTCATATGGTGAATAATTAGATAATATAGGTAAAAAGGATGCTATCAATACTATATGCAAAGATATAAAACTTTATAGCTCATGAATTCTAATCCCAATGATAGAATTAAATACTTGTACTTACAATCCCATGAAATATACATAGTATACCAAGTTCCTACATAGGAAAGTACTCTTTACTAATTATGTCAAATATAACTCTTGGCGTCACTAAAAGTTTAGCCTAGATCAGATATCGATCTCTTTGTCCACGGTCCAATGTTAGACATCACGCACCCGCTATAACCAAAAACTATCGGGAGTAACAATTCAGAATGGATGGGTAGAAGCCCAAGTTTGACTTGGGAATCGTTCTCAATCCATCCTATCGGGCGGCATCCTGTGGACGCGACATACGTCAGACTAAATACGCCTGCTCGCCTGCCGAATCTCAACCAACTTTAGATTTTGGTATGACAATACCACTTAACTTAATGGTGGGATAAGTTATATTTAGTGACACTCATGATCATGCAAAAATATATATTCAATCAAGCAAATACATACACACTAAATCTCATAAGAACAACAATATAATCTATGGATTCATGATACGATTTATGAAAGAAGATACAAAAACTGTAATTAGCCCAAATCCACTGCACTCATTTTTCTTAAATTATTTATTATTTGTCTGCCTTCCGTGGGCCTCTTTATCTTTTTAATTAATAACATTTACAAATAAATAATAAGTAATTAATTCTCAGTTCATCACTAACTTAAAAGGCAAAACCGTCAAAAACTATTGTTAGTAAAATAGCTTACATACAAGACTGTATTTCTAAAATACACATGAGTCATAACACTAGTCCCATAGCATCCATCAATATATAATAATATACATCATACATGAATAAATAAACCTTCTTGATTACATCTAGACATATATGGCATGGATGAAGCAGATAAGCAGGTACAATACATATTTAAAATATATGTAATTGAATATTCATCAATATGAACAAATAATTTAATTGTCTTGATGTAAAATATTTATTTAAATCTTATTTCAAACATATCACTTAAAACATATTTAAGTATATTATCATTTAATATTAAATAATTAGTATTTTCTAAAAATACTATTTATTAATTTTACACCATTTAATCCAACATAATATGTTACTTTGAAACTTTAATTATCAAATAATTCAAAGTCTCTAATTCAAAGAATCAATTCATATTACAATTCCTAATCAATATTATAAACTAAATTAAATTAAGTTTTAGTTTGATTGTATTTAAAATGTCAATTAAACTACCTCTAATCAAGTTAGAATTATTTAAAATAGTTAAATAATTATCTAAGCTTTAATTATATTCGAAAATACCAATTAAAACTTTCTCCAATCAAATGGGGACAATTAAAAATAGTTAAATTTAATTGATCGAAATAATTTTCAACTTAAAATCGATTCAAAATAATTTTAATTGATATCAAAATATTAATTTCAGAAAAATCGGAAGTTACAAAATAAAGTCACAACTATTTTAGCTCATTTAGAAATCAAGTTCCTTATCCTAATTTAATTAGAATATTTATTGAAAATAAAAAAATCTCATTAACACTTGAATTTATTATTTTAATTATATTCAAAATATAATTTAAATAAATAATATCAATTTTAGAATTATAAAACCCGTCCAAATAATTAATTAAGTCAATTATTAAATTTTGGGTCAAAACTCAAAAATAAATAAATTGGACTTAATAATCATTAATTGATTCATGGCAAATCTAGCCTAATGCACAAGTGCCCAAAGCCAAACAAACCAAAAGAGGCCCAAGTATCAATTCGCCTAAGAGCAAGCAAAGCCCAAATGACCATATAAGCGGACCGGCCCATCCAAAGTGGTCGGATCGGGCAATTCAGTCTACTCCCGAGTCAACCTAGCCAATCCTCGGTTTGCTTACCCACGGTCACAATACACGAAGATGACTTGCATAAAATTTAGATTGACGCTATAAGCCGACGTTAAGGCTGCTGCCTGCAAAAACTGCTCCGCATTTCGACAACCCATCGCTTTATCGATTGATATAAAATTTAGCTTGAAAATTCCTTAAAAATTCTCAAAATTCTAGAAAAGTATTTCTAATTGAGATATACAAAAAGTAAAAATTAAATATTAACAATTAACTAGTATTATAGTATTTTTCTGTATAATCAATCGATTCAACTATTTTGCAAATACAGAAACTAATTCAAAAAAATTTGAAAAAATTCTATAAAATCCAGAAAAATATATCTTATTTAACTACATATAAATCACTAATTTTAGATTAACTATTAATCATATTTGATTCAATTAATCACATATATCATATCGGACACTAAACAAATATCAAATAGTTAATTCTAAAACATATAAAATATGATCTCAAGCATATATAAATTCTATATAGCATAATTACGTAATTATAAAACTCGAAACCTGGCTCTTGACACCACTGTTGGATTTTACGGATTAAAGTAACATCACATATTACACAGATCCGAATTCCAGGAACACTACGAGATTATAAAAATAATAATTTAATGAGATATATTTTATGTACCTTACACTAGAAGGGGAAGTGAATATATTGTAGGTCTTCAATCAAAAATAGGTTGTTTCAAAGAACGCCCACAATTAACGGTATCGATCGCAAGTCTTTCCTTCGATTTTACTAGAACAATAAACAGACACCAGTCGCACAAGACGGGGCGAGTAGCGGTTTTTACTTTTTCATCTTTTCTCAAAAGATGATTAGTGAATTACTTAATGAATTAATCAAATTGGTGGCCTTTATATAGAGTTCCAAACCCTAAAACCTAGGCCTAAAATTAGCAAAAGGCCATCCCTACACCCTCGCTTCTCAAAGTCGTATGGCTACGGGGTGAAATTTCATAATTGTAATTTCTCCTCAATGCTTTCTTACAATTACACTTTAACCAGTTATAATCGCATTATAGTTTAATCTACGCTATCGTGTATGAATCTCTTTAGGCTCGATTGACAAAGAGTAATATATTAACCCATACCACCGAATATTATATTAATATTTTGATTACGAAATGACCCTAAGTAGTAATCATAACCCCTTATGTCAATGCGAGTTAATCCTAATATGTCAATTGTCGAACAATCGAACATATTATTTGAATATAATTAAATGTAAGTAAGTTCTACAATCAAATTGTTCAACGGATATATTTATGAGATATAATATCTCATATTTCCAACAAATTCATATACCATACTTCTGAAAATAAACCATCAGTAATGATATAAATCGAATGAAAGCTTAGAGGTCTTGGGTGAGGTCTTGCAAAGGAGAGTAGTTGAAAATCGCTCACCAACCAGCTACGTAAACGAGGCAAGAGATCCACATAATCAGAGTTGTTGTCGTCATAGTTAAGAAGAGGAGATATTTCAATAGTTGTTCGAACCCCTTGATAAAGATCTCAAGAAGCCACTTGGATTTTAGGCCGGAACCATCACTTACGTTCCTCATTCACTCACTCATGAATTTTATGGTCACATTCACTCACTTGTCAATATCGTTTCTTTATCACCGTTAACTTTCCCCGGTTAACGGTTAGTCAATGCATGTGACATGCATGTGTTCTCACCAGGGGCAAAATAGTAATTTCACATCTAAAAACACTTTAAAAAATAAAAAATGCGATAATATATTTTGCAAAAGGCAGCAACACTCACTCATGTTTACTTTCGTTTTCCATTCACTCACTCATATTTGTTATGGTCTCATTAATCAATTTTAATTGGTTCATTTTACTCCTAACGTCAACTCGACTGCGAAGTCAACCGTTAGTCAATCCACGCAAAGACACGCGTGACTTCAAGAAAATCAATTGCCTCAAGACACGGGATGGCTCGACTTCCACAAATGAGTTTGTTAGCCCAGATATAACCTTAGAGGGGGGTTGAATAAGGTTTTAGGTTAAGTATCTTTTCTAAAGTGAATTAATAATGTGGAATTAACAAACAATAGGAATATAAATTAATTTGATAGACCGACTACCCAAGCTCGAGAATGATTAGTCAAGAATTAAACAACCAAAATATGATTAGCTAAAAATAACAATAATACTTGAAAGTAAAGAGTAAAGATAGAAAGACGATATAATACGATTTTAACGAGTCAGTTCCCCTAACGCCGAATCGTCGGCTTTCCACCGATTTCGCAAAGATAACTAGCTCTGAAGAATCGCTTGATTACACACAAACAGCCTTCTCTCAAGACTATCAAACACCTAGCCTCCAAACCAAGTGACCCAAGCCACCCGCTAAGGATTTCAACACCTAATCTACCTAGATTAGGAATCCAAGAATACCCTCTAGGATTTCACTCTTACTACTCCAACTAGAATAAGAACCCTACGCCACACCACACAAGTATGATTTCACTAAATCACACCAGGACAGTAATAATAATTTGACACAACTAGGAAACTCTCCACGTAATATAATGAAGATTAAATGTGAAAGTTATTGACTTTGCCTTTTGAGAAGGAATTTAATGCTTGGGAGAATTAGGTAAAAAGTCAGGGTTTTAAAATAGAAAGAGACTTATATACGCATAAATGCCAAGACGAGACCCATCGAGACCCGGGGTCTCGATGAGCCCTCGAGCGGGCCAAGAGCAACGTATAAGCCCTTCGTAGATCTCTATCGGCAGGCCAGGTCTCGACATCGGGACCCTATCGGCATTCCTCACCCCTCTCGGACACGTCTCGATCATCGGCCCCGGGACGAGACCACTCTAGATGGGGTCTCGATGGTCCGGATGTTTTCCATACCAAAATAAGGATCGCTTTCAAGTCAATTTCTAAACAAACGACACACAAATATTCAGACGGTAGCCTTAACAACTTAATCAATCTATACTTAGGATTAAAACTGCCGCACTATCAATTTTAAAAAGTAAAACTATTCAAGATTAAAACCGCAAAAGTCATTTCTCTCATACTTAAAACAACATATACTAAAGTGTAGCTTCTCACAAACGCCTATAACAATAAAGATCACGAGCCTCAATAGCTTGGCATTTGTTGACTCATCTTGAGCCTCCTCCGAACATCCCGATCAACTCTTAACCGCTTAAACTTATTAAAGAATAAACCTCGACACACGCTCACTTGAAAATCGGATTAGTGTTTCGTTTAAACAATTTGCTATCTTCAAAAAAGTTTGAATCGAATACCATTATTCAACAAATCCTCCCTTTTTATGATAACAAATTGACTTACGCTATGGGGGAAAGTTAGCTTAAACATAAGCAACACTCCCCTCAACAAGATTCCCAAAGTTTTCTTACTAAATGTAATCAATAACAACCATGGATGATATATCAACAAAGAACTAAATAATAGCATGGCACAAAATAGTTAATAAAAACATCCAACAAGCCATCATAAGAAATAAACATCCGTTTACAAGTTTACTACACTCCCCTTTCGATCATCACGTGGGGGCATACCTAAAGTTCTAAACAAGACACAACTAAAAATAAAGCATAAAACATAAAGGTCCAAGCCATCAAAGTCCTCTAATTAATCTTCGGACCACCGCTCCCCGCGCCGAAGAAAGACCCCATTGCATCCTCCTCATCATCATCATCAATAAGATAATCCTCAAGACCAATACCCGAGAAGAGGGCGCCGGATTTGCGCCAAGAGAGGCCTGGATGTGAACCAGCCCTCCATCCCCGGTGGTCGCCCCACCCGCCGTCCGAATGCTCCAAGCATTTCTTGGGACTTGGTCCTCTCATCTCGAATCCCCAGCATAAAGAGGAATTTCATAATCCCTTTGACATAATCCTTGAGCTTCTTATTTTCCTCGAGTAGTGTCTTTTGCCCCCTTTCAAGGTTGCACTTGGATTATCTTCAATGACTTGTTGCCTCCGTGCAAACTCATTTAGCCTAGTCTCATGATTCGGGAACATTTTGGCTTCCGGCGCCTCACGGTGAGCCTCACCACCACTATCATCACCTTCTTCTTCATTATCGTCATCCCCATCATCATCATCAAAGTCCTCATCATCAACATCCTCATCATCCGAAAACACGGGATCCTCCAAATTATCAACCTCCCTAAACCACTTCCTACCCATCATAGCAATGGCTTTTCTATCCTCCCGATGAGCCAATTTAGCTTCCCATTTCCACCAAAGACGCATTGTCGCTGGAGCAAAGAATAGTGCACGCCTTTGAAATATTCTTTGGTGATCCTATGGGTGCCCCCTATCAATGGCACACCTTTTGGAAACACCTATCCTCCCCAAGATTCCATAATATGCTGCCATGATCTCACAAGTGGCAAATAGAAATTTCAAGATTTCCCACGGAAGGACGCATGCTGAAGGCGGCGATAATGGAAAGATTGATTCGTTGTCGGAGCATGAACTTGTAGGTTAAGGAGTTGACCACTCTACCGATTCCTATCTCGGCATCTCGACGGGTACTAAATGACTTCACAAAACAGTTACAGCAAATCTCGCCTCCCTGCAGATACAAGTTGTAAACAAAGTGCGTATCTACCACTCCCTTCTTACGGTACCCATTCTTAAATCTACGACCTCCTCATTGTTCAACATCGTATCACATTAGCCGACTAATCTCTGTCCACGAAAGCCACACATCAAACGCATAACTAGAAAACCCATTCGATCTAATAAACCAAAGTCTTCTAAAATTCCTCATCTTATACTCAAAAGTCCTCCCATTAAATTCCAACTTAATATTAAGATTATTACTATTGGGAGTTTGTATAACCACATGCTCATAAAAGAAATACACCCAATCCGGAAAGATATCATAGGACTTACCCAAAAACTTCTCCCACTTTTGGAATTTGACAAGATCCCAGAAATTTGTCCCCTCCAAGTCTCCTCCATCGCAGGGTTATCTATCAAGAATGCTAGGTTTGCCCAATCTTCCACTTTTTCCACCCTTGATGGCAAAAACATCGGAGATTGTCACTTTGTTGCGGATTTGAAAGAACTCCCACCTCGAGCAAAAGAACCACTGATCTGGTGATTTGGGTTTTTGGGTTCTTGCCCTTGTGGCCGGGTAGGGTTTGAGGCCATTTTAGTGAAGATTTATGGGAAGAATGAGAGTGTTTAGGTGTGTGGAGTAGTTGTTGAAGTGATAAAAAGGACAACTTTGGATGAATTGTTGTTGAAAATGGTGGAAAAATGTTACGCTTAATTAAAGGAAATGGCTTGATTGCAGGTCAAATGGTGAAGAATCGCTGACGATGTATATAGAGCCGCCCATCGAGACCCATTCGGCAGGGGTCTCTCAATGGGGTCTCGACGGGCCTATTTATTGCGGGTTATTGAGCTCATCGAGACCCATTCGGTGGGGGTCTCGAATGGGCCTTCGAATGCATCAAGGATGGTATCGGCATCTCATCGAGAGGTGTCTCGACGGGTCTCGACGCGGGCTATTTATCGGGTGAAAGAGCCATCATCGAGACCCATTCGAGAGGGGGGGTCTCTCGATGGGGCTCATGACCGCAAGTGGAGCTCTACAATTCCACACAATAATCCCCAATCATCCACATTCAACCGACGAACCAACCCTGAGACACATTCGGGGCCAGCCAACCATCCACAATTTCACTCAAAAACCCGACAAAACCAACATCTCCTACCTCGATACACAACCGTAGTCCTCCACACTTCAATAACATCCACAACAATCAACAATACGATTCACCACAATCGGACAATTTTATCATTTGGCTTATCATCCCAAAAAAATTTGACACAATTTAAACACATAGCATGCATATAATTCAAAGGCATAAAAGACATGAGAAGACAAGATTACTTACTAGAAAGATCAAGCATCCCCAGCTCACGCCTAATGCGGTTAAATTGATCTCGGCAAATGGGTTCGGGTGAAGATATCCGCAAGTTGATCTCATTTGTCCCTCACGAACTTTAGATCAATGCCTCTTTTGCACATGATCCCGGATTTAAATGATGATCGATCTCAATGTGCTTGGTCCTAGAATGTTGCAATCGGATTTTTGCAAATGTCGATGGCACTAGCGTTGTCACATAACACCGTACTTCTGATTATACTGATCCCAAAGTCCTCCAATGTTTGTTTCATCCAAAGCACTCGAGCCACGCACCCCCAACGCCACATACTCGGCCTCCGCCGTTGATAATGCCTCACCATTTTGTTTCTTGCTTGACCACGAGGTGTAAGGCTATGTCCAATGAAATGACAAGTCCCACTCAGTACTTTTTTCTATCAAGCAACCCACAAAACTGCGATCCAATATCCCAGTTCAAAAGTTTTTGCTCATTGATACCAAAGGCCATAGTCAATGGTTCCTTTCACATACCGGCGATCCTTTTTAACCGCTTTTAAGATTTAGACTTTCTCGACATGCTTGAAAACGAGCACATAAACACACGGCAAACATAATATCTGGTCTAGACGCGGTAAGATAAAGAAGACTACCAATCATACCTCGATATTTTGTCTCATTAACGCTTTTACCTTGCTCATCCTTGTCAAGCTTAGTTGATGTAGACATAAAGGGGTCCTCGATCACTTTGTATCTTCTCCATCCCTAATTTCTTTTTACGTAGCTCTTTTTCGAGAATTATGACAAATGAAAATCCCGGCCATCCATTTGCTTCACTTGGAGTCTCGAGTATAGTTCACCTCGGCCATCACGCCTATCTCGAACTCCTTCACTTTGTCATCATTTTGAAAATTCTACACACAAGAAATCATTAGTAGAACCGAAAAATAATATCATCAACATACATTTGGACAACTATAAGATGCTTCGTTCCCTGGTTTTAAGGAAAGCTGAATCGAGCTTTCCTTCAAACCATTTGCAACTAAACGTGTGTTTAACCTCTCATACTAAGCCTCTAGGTGCTTGTTTTAACTGCATAAAGGGCTTTATCTAGTTTAAACACGTGATTAGATAATTAGCATCTTCAAAATCCGTGTTGTTTTACAAAAAACTTTCTCATCCAAAAAAACCATTTAAAAAACACTTTTAACATCCATTTGGTATACTAAATCCATATGACTAGCGAAAGCTAGGATAATACGAATGGATTCCAACCTAGCGACCGGAGCAAAAGTTTCATCGAAGTCTACTCCTTCGACTTGATTATAACCTTGGACAACAAGACGACTCTTGTTTACCAAAACAACACCGGTTTCATCAAGTTTATTTCTAAAAACCCATTTTGTTCCAATAATGGTTCTATCACAAGGTTTTTCAACTAAATGCCAAACTTTGCATCTTCAAATCGTTCGCCAAGTTCTTTTTGCATAGATAAACTAATCCGATCCTCTAGAGCTTGTTGCACAAGAGGTACTACTGAGACACGCAGTTATTCATGGCGCAAACATTGTTTAAAGAGGATCGAGTAGTTACGCCCTTGAGCAGATCACCTAGAACGAGGTCCGGGGATGATTCCTAACAATTCTCGTCTCCCTAGGTAAATCTTCATGTGTTCGCCCATGGAGATAATCATCCACGTCTTGCGGTTCTCGATGATTATTTGTTTTCTCCCCCATAATTGATGCTTCCTCATTTGAACCTTGGTTTTGAGGCTCATCACTTCTTTGTGAATTCACATCCACATTGACACCTATTGAATCATCCTCATCTACTACAACTTTCTCAACAAACGGATTAGATTCATCAAAGTTAACATGAATAGATTCTTGCACGCATTGATCCTTCTTATTATAGATTTATACGCTTTTACTAGTTTTCGAGTAAATCCTAAAAGATTGCCTCATTAGATTTTAGCACGAATTTACCCAATCTATCTTTAGTGTTTAGAATATAGCATTTACACCCAAAACTCTTAAAGTAATCAATGAAGATCTTACCATACCAAAGTTCATAAGGAGTTTTGTCAAGAATAGCCCAAGAATACCCTACGATAGTATAACAAAGGTGTCCACGCATGTCCCGAAAAGTATTTTGGCAAGTTGTGTTCATTCAACATAGTCCGGCCCATTTCTTGAATGGTCCTATTCTTTCGCTCCACAACTCCATTTTGTTGAGGTGTTCTTGGTGTCGAAAAGTTGTGTTGGATCCTATACTCCCCACAAAACTCTTCGAACTCCGCATTCTCGAACTCACCTCCATGATCGCTTCTATATTTTGATTTGGAGCCCTTCTCATTCATGAGCTTTCTACACAACTTAGCAAACTATTTAAACAAGAGATCAATTCTTATTAGCAAGACCAATTACCCAAGTAAACCAGTAATCATCCACAATTACAAGTTATTATATTTAGATCCTCCCAAGCTCACCACATCCATCTCTCCAACAACTATGTAACAAATCGAGCACATGGTTTGGACGAAACAATATTTATAGATTTGAAAAGATGATTTATGCATTTACCGAGTTGACATGCATCACAAAGTTTATCTTTTCAGACGCGGTAATCTGGTAGACCTTTATACGCGAGCGCTTTACGCAATTTAGATAACATTTCAATTAGCATGACCCAACTGCCGATGCCATAAACTCACATCATCATGAACCACATTCATGCAAATATATTAGCTTCAACTAAATTAAAATTTCTATATAGTGTATATCGTTTCAACTGATAACCATGCAATAACAAATGAAGCATTTAAGCATTCGAAATGACACATTTATGTTTAGAAAACTTGACCTCATAATCATTTTCGCATAATTGACTCACACTTAGTAAATTAAACTTTACGCCATCAACAAGCAAAGTATTTTTAATCTTAAAACAACCTTTCTTACCAATGCATCCTTTACCTAAGATTTTGGCGGTTTCGTTGTTAGCGAACTTTACATTCCCTACCGCCTTGTTACCAAGCTTTAAGAAAAAGCCGAGGCATCTCCGCGCTTTGGTGCATCCGCTATCCACCATCCAAATATTGTCTTTCACAGATCACGCCCACCTACAACACAAAATCGTTTCATTCGAGGTACTCCAATGTGATTTGGGTCCTTGGGGTTAGTATAAAATGGATTTCATCTATTTCGGCCTTTGAGACTCGGGGACATGTGGTCTCAATCTCACTAACCTTTGAACGACATTAGAATACTCATGATTTCCTTTCTCACAATAAGTGCAAGTGAAACGCGGTCTAATAAATTTAATAATCGGATGATGAAGTAACATTAGAAGGATAAGAGTTATCACTTGAATAACCTAATCCTTTTTGTTGGTTGGATAACGCCGAGTATCAATTTTTCATTCAACTTGTTTGCTCGGGCGAATGCTGTTGAGTGATTTTTTGAGTTCTACATTTTCCAACTCAACCTTACTAAGATTTTGTTTAAGCTCCAATTTTTCAAGAATTCCATCATTTTTAAGATTGGAGTCAAGCTTTAGCAAAGTAACTTCATTTTCTAGAGAAGTAGTTTTAGCAAGCAAGCTTTTATTTGTTTTCTTCGAAAGTTCTTTTGTTTCTTTAAGAAATTTTTCAAAAACTTTCTAACAACTCATTATAGTTATTCATTTGTCAAACTACTAGTCGAAAGTGCTCATCATCACTAATAAGCTCATCATCCCATAGAATTGTTGTGCACTCCATCGAGCCTCAGGCTACGAGACACACTATTGCATGTCTCTCCAATTTCCTGAGTCGGATTCGCTTCCGGATTCATCCTCCCAAGTGGCCTTGTTGCATACTTTCTTGGCTTGAGACCTCTTAGCTAGACGAGGACAATCCATCTTGAGATGTCCGGGCTTGTTGCATTCAAAACATTTTAGCTCTTTAGATTTTGCCCTCTTCTCTTGCCCTTCATACTTCCTTTCATAGTTGTCATATTTTGAAGCTTCTATGTCCATAGATCATCATTATTCTTTTTTTGAATCTTAGAAACTTTTAGAAGTCTCTAGCAAACATGGCCATGTCTTCATCATCCTCAAGGCTTCAATTTTCTCAACAACTTTAGCTTTTAGCCGCCACAAGAGCCATTTTCTTTTTTGTCCCTCACCCCGAGCCTCCTTGTTCCTTAGCAATTACTTCCTCTTTCTCCGCTTTTAAGGATCCAATGTTTCCTGAGTGGAAAGAGTCTGACATCCTTGGCTTCATTTATGGCACATACTTTTGGCCAAACTCGATTGACGGCTTCAATAATTCTCCCATTTAATTCTTCTAAGGAGAATGTCTCTCAGAGCAGAATCCAAGTTATCGATGACGGTATCAACCTCACGCATGTCTTAATAGGACTCTCCATGATACATTTCGAAAGTTTCATACTCTCTAGTCAAAAGTCGAATCCTTGTAGTCTTCACTTGGCTAGAATCAATATGGGCGGTTTCTAACGAGTCCCATATTTCCTTAGCCGATTTTGCATCCTCGACTACATACTCCTCCATGCACATGGTATCGTGGTTAACGGAATGGCTTTAGAATTTAACTCCACTTTCTTGAGTTCGTCCCTTAGTACTCCATCATCCTCTTTATCCACGCCCTCAATTGGGACTTCACCACGGCGGCACCTAAATCTTTATATTTGCCTCATCCGCTTCTCGTCAAGTTCCTACGAGTTCGCTTCGAGAATTTGATACTTCATGAATGAGCGGACCTCGATGATCACCTCCATAATTTCAGAATCAATGCTTAACGCGATACTCTGGGCGCGCTGCACCAGTGATAATTTGATCCATCAAGCAACGGTGGCCTTGCACTTGACCTACCTTCAACACAAAAGTTCCCGAGCTACCCATGGCTCCCATTACTTTACCTATGATCTTTTTTCTACAAGATTTAAGCTTTAGTCGCAGTAACATGCCCGATACCAATTGCTAGCCTGTGATATAACCTGTGAGGGGGGCGGTGACAAGGTTTTAGGTTAAGTTATTATCTTTTTCAGCTTTTAATTTAATAACGCTTAATTAACAAACAATAAAATATAAATTAATTCGACAGACCCACTACCCAAACTCGAGAATGATTAGTCAAGAATTAAAAAACAACCAAAAATATGATTAGCTAAAATAACAATAATACTAGCAAAGAGTAAAAGATAAAGACGATAATATTCTATTTTAACGAGCTTCGTTCCCCACGCCGACCGCTTTCCAACCTCGGATTTTGGCAAAGATAACTAGCTCTTAAAGAATTGTTTGATTACACACAAGCCAGTCTCTTCAAGACTATTATCAAACACCTAGCCTCCAACCAAGTGACCCAAGCTACCCGCTATGATTTCAACACCTAATCTACCTAGATTAGGGGAATCCAAGAATACCCTCTTAGATTTCACTTTTACTATCGCAACTAGAATAGCAAACCCCATGCTACACCACACAAGGATTTCAATAAATCAATCGAGGATGAGTAATACATTCTAGACAACTAGAAACTCCATAGAATATAAATTTAAGATTAAATGCGTATTATTGACTTTTGCCTTTTGAATTTGGAAGGAATTTAATGCTTCGAGAATTAGGTAAAAAAGTTGAGGGTTTTAAAAATGTAAAGAGACTTATATAGTGCATAAAAATCACAGAATGGCCGCCAAGATCGAGACTTCATCGAGACCAACCGGACAGCCCTCGATAGGGCCAAGAGCGGCTATAAGCCCTTCTCTGCAGTGTAGCCCTATCGGCAGTCCGTGGTCTCGATCATCGACCTATCGGTATTCTCACCCTCTCTCGATGGTCTCGACATCGGGCCCTAATCGAGACCTCGTACTCTAGATGGGTTCGATGGTCCGATGTTTTCACTTCCAAATAGCGGATCGCTTTCTGCCTACCGAAACAAATGACACACGCTCATTTGTAATGAGCCTTAACAACGAATCAATCTATACTAGATTAAAAACTACTTGACTATCAATTTTAAGACTATTCAAGATTAAACCAAGAAAAAGTCATTTCTCTCATACTTAAAACAACATATACCAAAGTGTAGAGTTTCACAAACGCCTATAACAATAAAGATCACGGTAGCTCCTTGAATACTCGCTTCTTAGACTCATCCTCGAGCCTCCGAACATCCTGACCAACTCTTTAAGCGCTTGAACTTATTAAAGAATAAACCCGATTACATCGCTCAATTTGAAAAACGGATTAGTTCGATTAAATACCTTATCTTCAAAAAAAGGTTTGAATCGAATACCATTATTCAACGTAGCCGACGCCAGGAGTAAACGCAACCAATTAAATTGACAGCTGTTTAACGCGAATTACAACAAAGATAAGCCGAAATGAACGGTAAACTTAAAGTAAATATGAGTGAGCTAGTCGACTTTTGCAAAATATATTATCCCATGTTTAATTTTTTTTAAGTGTTTTTAGATGTGAAGTTACTTTTTTGCCCCTAGTGAGAACACATGCCTGGCCACATAAGCACCAACCGCTGACTTTCAATGCAAAGTTTAATAAATCAAGTAAAATAAATCAATATAAAATCTATCAAGTGTGTGAACGGCACTACAAAATTCACGGAAGAAGTCGAACGGGAAATGTATAAGAACATGTTTCGATTGCCTAACCTTTACCTCAATCCCTATTTCTAAGAACCCTTTTCTAAAAATATAATTCCATTTTTAAGGTTTCATTTTGCCAAATTGGTGAAGAAAAACGAGTGAAAATTAAGCCATGAGATAAATTCAAATTTTATTAAATTTTATGTGAAAATAAACGATACTAAATGAGATTTTGCATCATTACTATCCTCATTCCGACAAAGATCTATCACATCGTAATAACCTTTAGCTATATAAGAAAAAAACACAAAAAAATTCAATGTTATAAAATTGATACTCCATAATTATTACAGTAGAATAAAAAATAAAAACAGTCCGTAATTAACAATAGAAGAATAAAAGATTTGCACAAAAAGAAAAACATAAATTAAAATGAAATGAATTAGTACATGAGTCCTCAACAAACCCTAAACAATAGAGAAAGTACAACTGCTTACAGATTTAATTCTTAGCTTCAACACAAATAATGCCGAGGTATTATTCATTTTTATTTTGCTATTTACTCCCTTCATATTTATAAAATATCGTCCAATTTTGACTTTTAATGTTACTTTTTAAATTTCCGACTCAAATATTTTTTTATACCTTATATCCATAGATAGTTTTAACGCAATTTACTACTATTAATATGATCATTTTTATTTCAATCTAAAGTTATGCGTGTTAATTAAGATTATAAAGTTTATGTATAGAATTTTGTTGTTCTCACATTAATATTTTTCGTTTTATTTGAAATTTTCAGGTATTATTGTGATTACTGCGATACTTATTTAACGCATGATTCTGTAAGTTGCAATACTGTCTTCTTTAACTCACAGTTGCACAGTTGCATATATTTTTATTTTTGTTTTTAATTTCATTTTGTTATAGTTCAATTCAATTTCCGTGTCCATGTAATATATGAAGTCGAAAATTTTATATTCTCTCGTCTTTTGGGTATAATGGAATAAGGCAAAGTGGCCCATTACACTAGCTAGGCGTGGTAGATAGTGTTTGCACTTCACTATTGGGTCAGTTGGGAAACAACCTCCCTGCTATCATTAGTTGCGTCCTATCCAACCCCCATTTTATCTCACTTAAGCGTGAGCGTCTTTAGAGGCATTGGGGCATATCAATGTTGATAGTTCAATTTGATTTCTATTGCACAGTTTATGGGATTATTGTGGAAAAGGAGAACCTGATGGATAGGTCTCAGAGTGGCGAATGTTGATTAATGTTTGCATTTTATTTATATGCTTCCCTTGAATTTGAGCTAGGGTCTAGTTATTTAAATTGTTATAAACGTATTCGTATTACTATTGTTTGTAGAATTTTACTTCACATATTCATCTTTTAAGGTGTGATGTCGAGTTTGCTTGTAATAACGATATTGATATCAAGTTTGCCTTCCTTTACAGCCGTCGGTCAGGAAGCAGCATAATGCTGGTTATAAACACAAGGTATTCTTATTTGCATCACCCTCCTAGACCCAATCAGTACAAGAAATAACTTGAAAGCAGTGCACTTGGGTTTTTTCATTCCGTTTTCTTGTTTAATTACTTTGTAAGCTCATCGATTACATGGTTATATGGAACAGGCAAATGTCCGGACTTACTATCAACAATACGAGGCACAATTGAACCAGAGTTTGATTGATCAAAAGGTCAAAGAACATCTCAGCACTGGTTTAAGGCCCCCTCCTCCCTATGCTCCCATGAGACCTGGCATGCCTATGATGCATGCTCCGATGCAATTTCCAGGAGGTGCACAGTTACCTCCTGGTATGCAATTGTTACCTGGAATGAGGCCTCCACTCCTGCCCAGACCATTGCCTGGGCCTCCAGGTACCGTAGCTTCACTCATCATGAGCCCCTCTATGATTTACTGTTAAAAGTACCACTCAGCTGCATGGTTATGTGGTTTTTGTTTCATAGTTCCAATAGTTGGTGTGGTAGAATTCTCTTCCAGTCCTTTAGAAACTAAGAATTCCTCTGTTCTTTTAGCTAGTATTTGATGTCTTTTATGTTTCCAGGTTACGGTTCTGCTCCACCAATGCCTCAAATGGTTGGTCCACCTGGTGCTCCTATGCCTGGGCAAATGAATGGTCTTCAAAGACCTGAAGGTGCCCCTGGAATGCCTATGTCAAATAGTGGCCCACCCACTGGAATGCCTCCAACAAGTGGTCCTCCACAAATGTTCCCCCCTCCCATGTATTCAGGTAATGTAGCTGCACCAAGTACTGGGGGCAATGATAGTTCTACTATGCATGCAGTCAACGGACAAGGTTCAGAGGCCAGTCACTAGTCCAACAACTCTTATGCTCTATCTTAGGGTGACCTTGAAACCGTCTTTTCACTGACAATGGTGGTTTCGCCAGATTCTGACAATGGTGGTTTCGCCAGATTGTGTAACAATAATTTCGGCATGAAGAGAGATATAAGATACAGTACTACGTGAGAACTGTAGGACTTCAGTCTGCAACCATGTTTTTCATCTGTTTCTCATGTTTTGTAGAACCTCAAGCTGCAAGGCAACTATTAATGTATGTGAAATAATACCATCGTGAGCATGGATTAGTTTCGAAGGAATTTTATGGCGATGCCATCTTGCCTTTTATTTGCAATGTACTATGTAGATATGCACATCTTCTTTCTATTTTACAAAACTAACCAACCAAACTAAGGTTGCCACGGTGTGTTATGAATTCACTATGAACACATTCCCTACTTTTGCTTCTCTTGCTCCCTTGTCTTCTAACCAAAAGTTGCACGCTTACCACACCACCTAAGTTATAGGACATTTAAGATAACTGAATGATTTAAGAGTTGAACAAATCCAATCAAATAGCCACGATTGAATTTAATACTAATCGAATTAATTAGCAATCAAGAGTTCAAATCTCATTGTAAAAGGAGGAAGACTGAGAATTATTGTAATCTACCTATAAAAAAAATTACAGGCCATTCATAAGGGGGGAAAATAGACAACATTAATAACATATGTGCTTAGCAGCTTATTAGTACAAAAGCACGTTAACAATAAAAATGCAAAACCAAATACATAAAGCTTTGAGTCTGCATTAAAATAGAGCTGCAAAACGAACTATTTATCTATGTAATGAAGACGGCCCTGCAAACGAATAGCGAGATGCAACGCTTGGAGGTGCCAAGCCGGGGTACCTTCGGTTATAATCTGGTATTGCTGGCGGAGGAGCTCGACGATCATACAACAAATGTTGTGCCCCTGTACTGCCGATGATACACGCCCCTGTAGTACTGACAACATGCTCTGACTGATGACTTGTAACGCTAGAGTAATTTGGAAAATTTACAAATGTCTCTCTCCTCACCACAGGATAAGCATCTGCATCAGTTCCAGGCAACATGTGCCTCGGAAGATACCGGTTAACAAGCGAGGTGGTGCTGGCATCGTATGGATCAAATGTTTCTTTATCCTGGTCTTCCAGAGCATTACCAGGATCCATACGGTGGGGAACCACTTCGGGACGTGAAAGAGGATGATAGGGCAGTACATCCTGGTGTGAAACGTGGTGCTCCGGGAAATGATGCTGCCTCTCATCATACTGTAAAGGTACTAGTCTTCCCCTGGATTCATTGAACACTTGTTCTCTCATCATATCCCCATTAGATGAATTTACTACAGGTGATGATCGGATTGTTCGCTTAGGACCAACTTTTGGATGAGAAGGTTTTTTATCTAAATGCAACCAAGACGCAGCCTTGAACAGCCGCGAGAGATGGTTTGCCTGAAACAACAGCACATAGTAATTTTTAGATAGGTCATAGGTATTATGTCAAAGATCATAGCAGAAATGCAGTTATTGGAAGATGGACATCTAAAGCATATTTCTTACTTGCTTTAAGGTCAACTCCGTCTGAAACTTGCGGGTCCTCTCATTATAACTGTCTTTCATTGCCTTCTTAAATACATCCTCAGTGAGTGGAAGACAATCTTTTTCAACAGCAAATCGAACCTGTTTTGCAATAATCAACCAAAACGAGTTAAAAACTAAAACTATTTTGGACAAAATATATAGATTAGCAAAATCTAAGAACTTAGGAGAAAGACCTGAGCAGGAAAAGCACCACCAAAGGCTGCTGGTTCAAGCTTTATGCCCCCAGGAGAGGCTGCCTTGAACACGCCATACATTAGCTTCATGTCGAAGTCATAAAGAAAGAGCTTTAGACCAGGCTTGATGCTCAAAACAAGTTCTTTCTTCCCGAGCGAGACCCCCAATAGGCTATAACGGAAACAGTCCGGTTTGGTTTTTGAATTGCACATAAAAATCACTCCACCAAGTTCATTATCTGGCATCTCGTCTTTTCTTTTCATGTCTCCATCATGTTCGCTTTGATGCTCGTTGTCCTTCTTACTCACATCTCCACCAAGTTCCTTCTTGGGCCTCTTGTCTTTCTTGTTACCATCTCCAGGCTTGCCAATAATTATTTCCTCCCGTTTCATCCAAGTTGGAAACTTATCAACTTTTTTTTTACCATCTTCTCTTTCTGCTTTATCTTTTCCAAGCCGTTTCCTCTTATTTTGGTTACTGACTTGAACTGGAGAAGTCGTTTCAACACCCTTGTCTGTGTTAACCATACCCCAACTTGAAGCCTTCTCAACATCATCTTGATTATCTTCGTTCATACCCCAACTTGAAGCCTTCTCAACATCATCTGGATTATCTTTGTTCATACCCCAACTTGAAGCCTTCTCAACATCTTGATTATCTTCATTCATACCCCAACTCGAAGCCTTCTCAACATCATCTTGATTTTCTTCGTTTTCACCTTCAGCTTTGTTCCATAAATTAGAACCTGCAATCTTGTCGACAATCTCCTTATGAGCATTTTTTAATGCTCTTTTGCGTTGTCTGAGTTTAAGCCTTCTCAACGTCGCTTCACTGCCCTTTTTAGTTTCTTCCATCACTTCCACACCCTTCCTCTAATTAAGCTTCACAAGTTTACCATCAGACCATTAGAAACCAACTAAGATCTAAACACGACATTGATCAAACACGAGCACATAGCCACATACAATCTAGTAAGATAAATCAATTCAAATTTCAGAAACACCAACATAACAATTCCGGGCATATCCATAGAAAACCACAATCAACCTCAACATTCACATAAATCACAAAGTAATTACTTTAACGTCCAAACTTCGATTAATTATATCGAACATGTTCACAATTTACACAAAATTCTTCCTAAACACTTATAAATATCGTTCAATACTCCCTCAATTCTAAAATATTGATCAATTTTGAATTTCGATAATCTTTTAAATTTTCAACTCTTAAAGTATTTGTTAACATATACTCGGGGTACAATATTTGGACAAAAGTATATCAAAAGATAGCATTTTTAATGTACTTTGCAATTAAGATAATAATTTTGATCCAAATCAAAATTAAGTTTGTCAATTAAATTAAATTGGACAATTTTTTTATACAGATGTAGTAATAAGGGATCAACTATAAATCCAATGATTTACAAACAAATTCAATTAAATCTTAAAATCTAAACAATACTTTTTATAATTTACTAGATGAAATAAAAAAAAATAGATCATGAACCCTAATTCTTTTTTTGGGTATTAAATTAGGTTGAAATTAACTAAAAGATCCTGGAACCAATTTTTTAATTCAATTAATATAATTAAAAAATAGATAAAATTATATAAAATAAAAAGTAGTTTAATTATATTTCAGAACATACCTTAAGCTGAAGCTATCGAAGAGAGGAAGAAGAATTTTGGGGATAAAGAGTTCAAGAAGAAGAATTTTGGTTATTTGGATATTTACAGGTTAATTGTCAATTTGTTCTATATAATGGGTGGAAGTTATGTTTAGATCTGATAGTTCGATTTAAGTGGTTATGTGGGTGCGAATGTTAGTTGATATCAATTTAAATCGGTAATTTCATAATTTGTGTATTTGCATCAAGTTAGGACTAAATTGTATCCATAATTTTATATAGTCATTTTCAAGGATTAACTCCCAACGTTTGAGCGATCGAGAAATAAAATACAACTTGATCCCACGATTTGTTCTGAATTGATAATTAACTCTTATTTTGATGACGTCTCGTTTAAAAATACATTATTTCTTATTGTGGGTATGATGGGCATTTGGTCTAGTGGTATGATTCTCGCTTAGGGTGCGAGAGGTCCCGAGTTCAATTCTCGGAATGCCCCATTTTTTTCAAAATTGTTTTTTGTGTGCTTTCTATAGATAAAAATCGATAGTAAAAATTATATGTCCGAACAAGCCCTCGGGCTTGAATAAGTATTGATAGAATGATAGCTAATATCCGGGATATTCAAAATTGTTATAACTAATATCCGAGAGATTCGAAAAACAAGCCACATCAACAAGGTACCACCAATTTCCACCAAATAAGTTTAGTCGAACGTTAGTCTAGCTACGTGAATACATGTTTTTCTCTTTTTATCTCTTAACCTTCAACTAGTTTTGTATCAATCATGTCAATCGTACTCTTTTGCCTCACTACAATTCAACATTTTTCTCATTTCACTATCGCCTCGCAGCTCAACAATCAACAAGCAGGATACGTAGGGAACGTGGCCGAAAGCATTCGAGCTTAAAATCTTCATGAAAAATTAACAAAATGAAGAACGCATAGATAGTCGAAAGTTGGGAATGACAGGCGAGTTCATGAAGTTACTGATGGAGCGAGATTGTAAATTTGCAGGACAACATAATCTAGGACATCACGTATTTACATCGTCAGGGTCCGGGGAGTCAAATGACGAACTTGGAAATTGGGATGAAAGCGTGATATCACTTAACACAATATATCTTGTACCGAAACCTTGTGCTTTGGTCACAATCAAGGATCCTCAAAAGCTTAGACCGTGACAAGTAGCTGCAAGCTTGAACTAGTTGAAATTTTCAAAAGAAATTAAATTTATAAAAAAGGGGCATTCGGAGAATCGAACTCCGGACCTCTCGCACCCAAAGCGAGAATCATACCACTAGACCAAATGCCCACTTGATTTTTAGGTAAGAAATTGTATATAAAACTATAGTACATGTAAAGCCATAAAACACAAATCATTATAATCTTCTCCTCTAAACAAGAGTGTTTCAGAGTTGTATTTGGTTTTATCTTGTCTAACAAGAGAAAATGGCAGGCTTAGATTTGAATCTATTATAGCCTTCTTAGTTTCCAATTGATATAAACAATATATAAGCCTCCGTTGAATAAATTATGATATAACTATGGAAATCATCGGGGCTCATTATCAAGTAGAGAATTTCAGAAATACATATCGATAAAAAATCGGACAATCATATACTAATGGACACAAACACCAATTGTTATCATACAATAATAAAGGCACCTTACAATCAATAAACTCGAAACGAAACAAATTTAATTAAGCAACAGATCGGTGCGCCGCCACGCACCTCGCCTCGCTTAGGACTGCCGCGACGTAGTTCTTTGAGTTTTACAATAACAATCTTCCGACACAGTTACATAGTCTCACAGGTTGCAATATTAATTAGTTTATGCTGCTGATGATGATATTCTTGGTCTCCATCTGAATTTGGACATCCTTGAACTAATGGCACCTTGAGGCAACCTTGAAGTTGGATTTCTTGATATTTGTTTGTGGCGCTAATGATTTTCTTGACTTCTTTGTCGACCGAATATGCACATTCTCTGGAATCCAATCAATAACTTGAATGGTTCTTTTGCATTCTTTAATCTCTTTATACTTATCAAAGACTCTCTTCGCACTCGATTCCAACTTCTCAGAATAGGAATTCTTCTCCATCGTCACATGATGATAATCGGACTTCTTCTTGAATTCTTTAGCTTCTACGGGCATGAAAAAGATTTATCCGCCTTCTTCGACAAGTAGAACACCAAATTTCTTGATCTCGATCATGACAACATCGTCTGTGTTTCGTCTCATTTGGGCACAACTTTGCTCTAAGATTTCTTGATAACTTTGTTGCCCTTAAGTGATATCCTAACAATAAGTGGTTTCTGGTCGCCCGCCGCTTTTGGCATTATTGGATCGCGTCGCCGCCGGGCCTCAATCTCAATTGGCTCGCCGTTTTCAAGAAAGGATATGATCTCGGCCTTTCGATCATCAAATTCATAAGACGCCGCAACTGGCAACCTAATGGCATTTTTATCAAGTAAAATATTATTCTCTTTGTGGTACTCAGAAGTGATACCTAAGTGAACTAAAAGATTTTCTCTCAGCCATGAAAAACTAAAACCTTAATGAATGAATCAATGAGAAAATCAATGAAAGAGTGAATATTTATGTAGTAGAATCTGTTGGACTAAAGTGCTTGAAGTTTAATTGTTTTTATACTCTCCGCCCGTGATCGACGGAATGGACGAGTTTTGATTAGTTTATAAACGAACTCCTTCCGCTGGGATGGGCTGGGCCAGGCTCCCTTTTAGCGTCCAACACTCTATTAATTACAGTTTTAACTCGATTTAATTAATTAAGTCAAACGGTTATTAATAGGGTTGATCGAGTAAAGCTCCACCTTCTTCCTTTTAGCGTCCAACACTCTATTAATTACAGTTTTAACTCTTTAAATTCTTATACCAGTTCTCATTATTTCTTAGGCTCTTATTGAGCAAACCACAACAAAAACTCTCTCCAATTAATGATTAAAGTGAAAAAGGTTTACTAATTGGAAATGAAGGGAGTAGTATGTAGGGGCCACTGTCATTAGGATATGAGGCATGTATAAACTGTTGTAGCATTCAAGCATTTCAATAGAGAATATGTCGATTTCATATCGTACAAATAACTTGAATTGCAATATTGTGACGCTAATGATCTTCTTGGCTTCTTTATCGATTGAATATGCACATTCTCTGGAATCCAATCAATAACTTGAATGCTTCTTTTGCATTCTTTAATCTTTTTATACTTATCAAATACTCTTTTCGCGCTTGATTCCAATTTCTCATAATAAGAATTCTTCTCCAACTTCTCAGAATAGGACTTCTTCTTGAATTCTTTAGCTTCACGTGCAGATTTCTCCGTCTACTTTGGACAAGGAAAACCAGATTTAATGACAACCTTCTCTGCAGGTTTCTTGACTTGATCAATTAAAACTTTGTCACATGATTTTCTTGATAACTTTATTGCCCTTGAGTGATATCCTAACTATAAGTGGTTTCTTGGCTGCATCAATTGCATCAACACGGCCAAATTTCTCTGTGTTCTTCACACAAGCAATAGCAGATTTCTTGTCTTGATCATCAATGCTAGTAAATTTGATAACTTTATTGTCTTGAGTGACATCCTAAATTTAAGTGATCTTGGTTTCGTCTCCATCATCCTAAATTTGAGTGACATGAGTGAATATTTATATAATAGAAGCTAGGGATATTATCGAGCCGAGTCGGTCCGATATCATTATACCCGGATCGGACCGGCTCGGTTCTAAATAATGTGACAGATTATATGTTATGCAATGGCAATCCCATAAATGTTGGGAGAATCAGAAAAAATTGACTTTACTGATAATTTTTCAAAATACATGTATAATGTAAAGACCTTTTTGCAACTCTAGAAAATAAAAATCAAACTGAATTGGACATAATGAATGAAGTAATAAACAACAGAAAGAATGTCTACCAACATTATGCCTACAATCACCACTTCTAGATAAACATATAATTTTGAATACCAATATCATACCTAGACTCCCCACTTCTAAATATTGTAATTGTACAAAATGTTTTACATAGAATTATACTTTTTAAGTTCTATTGTAGGTTGAGGTCCTTGAGATCCATTGAATAGTTTCTTCCAAAATCCCTCCTTCTGCTTGTTAAACTCCATTGGATTTTGCTTCTTTGGAGTAGTCGTTTTCTTCGAAATTTCCCTCAGCCTAACATTTTCTTCCCTAAGCATATCCATTGCAAGACTAAGCTGCCGAATTACCTCTCTTTTCTCTTCATCCTTCTCCACAAGTTGGTCCCTTTGAATTCTATTCTCCATTTTGAGTCTCTCAATTTCTTCCTTCAACCTCACCACTTCATCGTCGACAACATTACTAGATACCTCAACTTTTAGCATTTCGATTTCCTCCTTCAACTTCATCACCTCATAATCAACAACAACACTTGACACCTCAGTTTGAACCTGAACTACTATTTCCTCCTCTTCAGGATCTGGATCATCGACCTCAGACTCATAGGACTCCTCCTCGAGTTCATAGGCATCAGAATAGCTATCATATGATTTTTCTGACACGCTTATTGACATCTCTAACCGAGATTTCGTGTCTGATAATGCAGGAGTTTTCCAGGGCGACACTAGGCGGTTCCCAGCGTCTAACTTGACCAGATCATATTGCTCGGCCAAAGAACGATGAGCTCGATAGAAATCCTCGACCATGTTAATGAGCTCGGGACGCTTCTTGTAATACATCTCTGCACGCTGGCGAAACGAATCTGCATCTTCTTCAATTACTTTCAGCATTGCTTGTGTTTTCCCCTCCAGCTCTGCCAAAAGATATCAAGTTGATGTACACTTGCAAAAGAATATCAAAATTCAAATTGAAGACAATTTCCCTCATTTGATTTTACTAACGAACTACAAATTATGCATAGAATCGGGAATTGGCATGAGTTAGAATTTAGTCGTGTTCATATACTCGACTTCATTTGCTTAGATATTGATTTATACTCCTTTCATTTTTTATTAATTGTTATCCTAGTCTTTTACACATAAATTAAGAAATAAGAGTTTTAAATGTAAATTCTTAATCAATGAATACATCACTGTTACGTTCATATGATTTTAATAGATATTATCAATTATCAACAAAATGCTTTTAAGATGATAAAATAGTGAATTTGTGAATTGAAACTGATAAAATTGAGTTAAAGAAAACTAAGGGAATTGAATAGACAAAAAATATAGTTGACTTGCAACGTTGTTTAATTGGTACAAAATAGGGAAATAATCCTAAAAGTGCATTGAATAGTTTTTTTTTAAATTAGCTATGAAGACTACATTTACATAATTTACAATTAAAAGCAGTTAAATAGGTATTAAGTAATTTATTAGTAATAAATAGCTTATCAAATATTTTTAAACACATTTTTAGACCATAATGACAAGTATTAAAAAATTCTAGTGAATTTTTATTGGATTTGGTTGTTCAATTAATAAGTCCAATCACAAAGTAGAAATTTAACCTTAACATTATAAGTGTACAATTAAGTGAATCCGGTTTAGGTGATTAATAATGGAATCTAATATTAGACATCAATATTGATTTTACACATTTAAAAGAATCCAAATCGGGTACTTAATATTATACTCCGTAGTAAATAAATAAATTCAATTTGTACCCTATTTAAATACATTACAGTTAGGTCTTAATTCTTAAACACGTAAAATGAAAGCCCAATTATATTTTGACAATGAACTTCACTATTTTCATTTCTTAAACCACAAAATTCACAATAAAACTGTCTTTTTCTCAAAAGCAAAGAGCAATCTATAGAATTGATAATTCTTCCTATATGTGTTTTGCTAGTAATTTTTAAAACTCCTAAACATTATTTTCCAAATCTATGTTTTCCAAACACGATTTTCCAAATCTCCCTAAACATTATTTTTTTCAAATCTATATTTTCCAAACATTATTTCAAATCTCTAAACATTATTTTAAAACTGTTTTTTGCTAGTAATTCTAAAACTCCTAAACATTATTTTCCAAATCTATATGTGTTTTTTGCTGAGTAATTTTATGCTAAATGATTAATCAACATGAGAATCTTCCCAATTACTGTATATAATTTAGATACGATTTTTGATTTTAGGCTATTATACACACTCAAAACAATAAATGTAGGGAAAAATTATTAAAATGGTGACGAGCTGCTTACGTGAATAAAAACAGACAAATTATGTGTATGTTATAGAGTAACAAACATGAGAACAAAAGTTGTAGTCGCGTTAGATTTGGTTGCAGACTAACAAGCGATAAATGACTTCTTACAAAACAAATCTGAAAGTTGTTACATTTGCTTTATTTAACAAGCAGCGTGTTGAGGTTGAAGATCGTTTTTTAGTCTTGAGAAGTCGAGGGAAGGCGTCGAGGCTGCAGTGCCGATGGGGAGTCTCGATCTTAACAGGTCTCTGTATAGAGTACGTTAGAAACTAAATGAGAAAGGGTATCGAGGCTAAATCGAGACGAGAGGTCTCAGCAGGAGTCTCGATGGATGGACGAGTCTGAGGTGAGGCGGTTTTGGACTCTTTTTATTTTTATTTTATTTCGAGTTAGGGTAAGTTTTTACATATAGATGTACTTTTCTTATATGTTTGCTGCTCATGAAAATTAACATACAAAACAGCCACAGAGAGAATATTATTGAATGGGTATCGATAATATTTGGCAGAACTTTGTTATTGAGAATCTTGAAGTTATAAAGTATTCTTTCAATTGAGTGTTCACAGGCGATAGGTAATTGTAGCAATCTTTCGGTTTGATTTTTAATTAGTTCTGCGGCAACATGGCGTATCTTTCACGTTGAGGGGAAACTTGTATAAATTTGTGTGTGTCGTTTATTTTTTCATGATTCTTACACATTCGTTATCGTTGTTTCTTGGGTTTGGTGATTAGATAAGACTATGTCATGTGATTGGTATTAGAGCAGGTTGGCAGTTGAAATGCGAGATTCGTAAAAGAGCGAAGGAGTGATGACACGTAGATTGTAGAAAGTTTGAGGATAGATTTCGCGTTGGAAGATGAATATGGAGGATTATACGTAGCGGTAAAAGGTGAACAAGCCGTTAGGTGATAAGCTAGGAGAAGATGGATGAGGAAGAATGGAAGAGTTGAGCAGGGCAGTCTTGGGTGTGATCGGACCGTGTTTGTCGAGAAAGCGTGGTTGCTAATTTTTAAAGGGAGACTACTGACAAAGGTCGATGAAGGCGTTGTGAATCTGTATAGCTTAAATCATTAACAGCAAAGAAATGCGACTATGTTGAAAAGCAGTTGTTTCCGCTTGAGGATATCGAGAAAATGCTCCGCTAACTAGGCACCTTAATGACTTGGTTTAATAAACCAATTATCTACTATTTCGGTGAATTTCGATGATGATTGACATTGATATTATTGGCCTCTTGCCCAAATAGTTGGAGCTTGATGAGAGTGAGTTATTCTTTCTGTAAGTAATGATAAGTTGGGCTTAAGGTAGTGCGGTATTTGTTTATCACGAGGAAGTCGCGTAAAACCGATATGGGAGAAAAGTTGCATTGAATAGAAAGAGGTAGAGGCTGGGACGGAGGTAATGCTTGAGAATAAATGGAGGTCAAAGTCGAGAGGCGGGGGTGATCGAAATTTGGAGGGCGTGCTGCAGGTCTCTTTGGGGTTGTGGCAAGGCCGAGGTCACGTGAGGAGCTGAAAGCCCCAAGGAGGTCGGGACAACATAAATGGCGTCGATATTTGTTGATGACATGGGGTCTTCTGCTTATCCGATTGATTGTTCTGTTAATTCTTGAATCACAGGAATCTGTGCGTGTTCATCACTACTAAGATAATGGTGAATTATAGCGGAGATTATGGGGACGGTTAAATGCTGGCGATGGTGAACCGTTGAATATTGTGGGTATGGGAGATGTCGGCAGAGAAAATTTGTCGGAAATGGTTCTCACATGAAAATTGACAAAAGTGAGACATGTACCCAAGCTTGTAAAAAGCAGTTACATTAGTCGGTGGATGGAGATGGCTATCGAGCAGCGTTCGGTGATAACTTGGAAAGTAGCACGTGGGCGATAGCGTAGCTCGGGGTAAGAAGATGGAGTACGTTGTACTGGCGGAGGTTCTCAGTATGATGGCTAACTGTTGGAGGTTACGAGGAAACGAAAGGCTGTGACATAATCGGTTGGGTCCTGGTAGAAAGGTATAAGTACTTGTCTCGAATAATTTAATACTGAATTGAAATGCATTTGATCATCATATCTGTGAGAAGGCTGTGCTAGGAAAGCAAAGAAGGTCGGTTTGTTAAAAGCTGGGGAATTCGAAACCCTAAGTCGATAGGCTAGAATTAGTTCAATAGATGTATGAGACTTGCACCGGTTGAGGTTTGTGGAAGGTTGTTATATTATGTAACACTTCATTGATGATGCAACTAGGAAGGTTTGGTTTATTTATAAAACACAATCGAAGTTTATGGAGTCTTTAAGAGCTGGAAAAGGCTATGGTTGAGAAACGGGGCGGGGTGAAAGTGGGGTGAATCCGGATAATGGGGGTGAATATCTTGATAGTGATTTCCAAAGCAATGCGTCTTTGAGAATGGGATCGGAATGTAGAAGACTATTAGGGAACACCCCAGCGAGCCGGAGTAGGCGAAGGATGAGCAGGCAGCTAAATGGGCGTGCTCGGGTATGAGGTTGCATTACGGATTACCTCTCAGGCGGTTCTGGGCGTCTGTCGGCTCTCTGACGCTAACTGATTAATAGAGGACCTCGGTCCCTCACAGAGTTTAAAATTCTGAAGAGTTTGGAGTTCAAAGAATGTAAACTTATCTTTCACGAGTATTTTGGGTTGTTTAGCTTATGTTCATATAGATCTGAAATGCTAAGTAAGCTTGATGCAAAATCTAGTATTTGTTATTTTATTGGTTATGGCGATGCTGAGATGGGATATCGGTTCTATGATTTGAAGAACCGGAAGATCATACGTAGTAAGGATGTGATCTTTAATGAAGAGGTGTTATACAAAGATAGACAGAAGGTGTTGGAGGAGAAAGAAGTGGGAAAAAAGTCACAGTACTGACTCCGAGGGAAAAGCAGGACTCGGTTCTTCCAGATAACAACTTAGATCATGCCCCTACTCCAGAAAGCAAACCTGAAGATCCTTTGACATCTACGGAGGAGGTGGCGATGAAGAAAGAGGTAGTTGAGGATGAGGAAAACACTTCTGATACTATACAAAGCGAAACACTAGGTCAGAAGATCGAGAAAAGAGCTGACGGACCAACTGGTATTATCCCATACGCTAGCCTTTATTGTTAAGCGTAGCCGAGCCTCTTAGTTATGATGATGCGATTAAGTAGGGAGTTACTTGATAGAAGGAGATGGAGTCATTGATAACAAATATGACGCAAGGTTGGTTAAACCGCGAATAGCCGGAAAAGAATGTGCGGAACAAATGGTTCTCGAATCGAGAAGAAACAGGGATGGTAGTAAATGGTATAAAACCGATTGGTTTGTCAAAGGATTTCCAACGAGGAAAGGTATTGACTGCTTGAAATATTACTTTGTAGTCAAGCTAGTGACAATGTCGGAAGCTATTCTTGGGTTGGTAAGGATAATCTGCCTTTGAGATGGATATGCTTGCATTTTTACGTGGTGACACAGATGAAGAAATATTCATGGAAGCAACCTCGAGGTTTTGAGGTTAAAGGAAAAGATATTTAGTGCAGGCTTTCCGGAAAGAGCTTGTATGGCTTGAAGCAAGCTCCAGCGCAGTGGAACATTACATTTGATAATTTTATGAAAAGGTTGAAGTTTGTGAATGTGAACCGATCTGCTTTGTTACATAAGGAGAGTTTGAAAAAAGATTACGTAATCTTACTTCTTTATGTGGATGATATGTTGATAGTGGGAGCTGATTTGTAAAAGATAAACATGTTGAAAAAAGAGTTATCGATAGAATTTGCGATAGAAAGACTAGGTGATGCAAGAAAATTACGGGGATGAAGAATAATCAGAGATCCAGTTCTACAAGTTGACACGGGAAGAATACACGAAGAAGGTGATCAAAGCGGTTCAAGCATTGTTGGATCTGAAACCGGTAAGTACACCCGATAAATTTTCGTTTTCAATTGTTGTAGAGCAATCGCGAGGCCGAGGATGATTTAGCAATTATGGATAAAGATTTTGTATCTTACTACTTGTTAGGTAGTCTTATGTATCTGATAGTGTCTTGTTAGACTGATATTGCACATCACGATTAGGAGTTGTTAGTAGATATATGTCTAACCCAGGTAGAGAACATTGGGAAGCTGTAAAGTGGATTTTAAGATACCTGAATGGTAGTGCTGAAAAGGCTTTGTGTTTCCAAAAATCTGATATGGGGTTGATAGGATATGTAGATGCTGACAATGGTGGTGATGTTGATAGTAGAAAATCTACTAGTGGATATGTGTTCACGTTTGGAGGTACTGCGATTAGCTGGAGATCTAAGTTGCAACCTATAGTAGCATTGTCTAGTTGTGAAGCTGAGTATGTTCTTTATGGGTGAGCACATGAGAGGAGATGATATGGTTGCAGACTTTTCTGAAGGAGTTGAATCTTGGCGTGGTAGTATCGTTGTGCGTGATGGTCAGTGTTATTTATGCGTGAAAAATGCCGTATTTCATGCTAGAACTAAAGCATATAGAATTTGAGGTACCATTTTATCTGATGCATGTTGGAGAATGGAGTTACGAGCTTGAGAAGATTCTAGGGGAGCAATCCGTGATATGTTTTCTGAAAGGTGAGTGAGCAAGGGAAGCTGAAGTTATGTTTAACCCGGTGCTTTAAATGATAACCTAAAGGCTCTCTTTGCGAGAATAAGGCTTAATATGGTGAATTTGAAAATGTCTTCAAGTGGGGTATTTGAGGTTGAAGACCATTTTTCACAGTCTTGAGGGTGCGGCGTCGAGACCCCTGGTCGAGAGAGGTCTCGATGGGGTCTCGATGCCTGGCGACTTCCCGGTCTCGTATAGAGTACGTTCGAGAGCTCATCGAGAGGGTATCGAGAGAGCTCGTCGAGACAGTCTCGATGAGGAATGCCGATGGACGGACCCAGTGAGAATTTGAGGCGGTTTGGACTCTTTGTTACCTATTTTGACTCGAGTTAAGGCTAGAAGTTTTCACATGTATAGATGTCTTTCTTCTTAATAACTTGCTATCACAAAAATTAACATACACAAGAACTACAGAGAATATTATTGAATCATAAATTGATAATATTGTGAGAACTGTTATTGAGAATACTAAGTTATAAAGTATTGCTCGGTGAGTGTTCTAGACGATAGGTAATTGTAACAATGCTTCGGTTTGATTTTAGTGGTTCTGCGGCAGGGCGTACCTTTCACGTTGAGGGAGACATAAATTTGTGTGTCTTTATTTTTCATGATTTACTTACGTAAGTTATCATTGTTAACTTAGGTTTGATGATTAGATTAGGCACATAATCCTGACAGCATAAGCGTTGTTGACTCTTTACTAACAAATATTAAAGTTATTCGGTTGTTAATGTCACGGAAAATGGTAATCAAGAAAATTGCTAGTTTATTGGAGCGATAAAACAGCCAAAAAAAAGTCAGTACGAAAATATTCAAAAATGTAGTCTTTATTGATATTGAACCAAATTACAAATACTTATTTTGATGTAGTGGTTTTGGTCTTTCTGATGAACTTAGCCATGTATTCAACCAATCGAATACTTGATGCAGTGGTGGATAAATACGGTTTGAACTTTGTAGTCCTGCGTCTTGTGACTTTCTTTAATCGTGTAGTCACCGATGTTGCGTACAATAGATATTAAGTTATATGTGTGCTATGGCGATTTAAAAAACTTGACGATAGTTAACTTAGTGGAAAGATATTCCACATCTTTATCTCGATAAGGTTAGGGACCGTATACCCGGTCACGACATGTATTTCTTTCAGCGGATGGATATTACATGACATTTGCCGGACAATTGGATAGCTTATTGCATCAATTAATTAGTTAGAAAAAAATAGTAAATATGAAAAAATTGATAAAATAAAAAAAAATATTTACCATCCTTGTGCAATACCCAAAACACAGCAAGCGTAACGATGTTCCGTTATTGGTCGTAGTTTCAAAAACTTTGATTATGCAAATTTGGAATTCGAAGAATAAAGTCATAATAAAACTTGTAATGATGTTGAATATGATGGTGATTAGTATATAATAGAACAATGATCCTTATTTTATTGCTTATATGTTAAGTTCGTATACTTAATTCATTATTTTGAAATCTAAGAAAGACTTAATTAAGCATTTGCTTTACTACCGTGAGCGTTGTTGGTTACAACAATGTGAAATCGTGGTTGTCTCGTCTATCCGATTGGCGATACATGTTGAGGTCTTGAAGGCCGAGCCAAACTGATAATTTTAGGTTTATAGTAAAGCTAACGAATTCCTTTCCACGTTACTTGTCCAACTAACAACTAATTTATGGTTGTTTGCCTCTTATAGTCTCGAAGTGCGTGAAATTGTGTAGTCGGAATCAGTGAGGTGTGGGCAAATATTGTAGATAACTCTTTAATTATGGAATATGTTTATAATATATGAATCCAAATTACGCTTTTTATTTAGATAAAGTAAAAGTTGTTATTATTATTGAGTATTAATTACTCGTTATTTTAATAAATATAGAATTTATATGATTAGATTCGTTTTTTTTTGAAAATAGCTTCATAATATTATTTTATTATATTTTGAACACATTACTTAAAGTAATTGATAGTTAAATTTGCGTCGATATACGAAAATGTCAATAAAAAATTAATAGGGAGTAAAGTGTATTAATTAATAACATAAATGTATAAGAAGATAAAATAAATTAAGCGTAGTTATCATAGTCCATGGCATGGAATGAAGAAAAAATATTCATAATAAAAATTATCTGATACATGAAAGTACTAAATCATGGGAGTTTAGTTCACTATCTTGGGTGGCAGTGTAACTCGGATAGTTAGCCGTTTGAGGCGGTATGAAAGTGTTGTGGCTTAGAATCTTTGGTGTTGTCCCAGCATTGATCCATCGGCCCCGGATATCGGGCAACCTGCGACCAGTAGTCGATTCGATGTCTCACTTTAGAGCTTTGCGTATGCGGATCATGATGTCTGCATGTGCGTTGCGTATCGATGAGTGTGTCGCGTAAGAGGCTGCGACATTTATGCGATTAAGAAAATAAAATGTTAGTATAATCATAAAATATATAATAAGGTAATAGAAAATACGCACTTTAAAGACGACACTGTGTGGGAAGCCCAGATGCAATCGTATCTACGTTAGGCGCCAGCGCCACACATTTGGGTTATCTGTTCCCCAATATGAGTCATGGAGATACGGCTGTGTAGTGATGGAAATCGGCGCGTTTGCGTGGTATATATGCATGAGGACCCCGTCATGTAAGGTTGAACATGGTGAAATTGCATACTAGATCGGGTGTCTGAATCTCCGTACACTTTCTTGAATTTTCGCGCGTTACCTACTAGGTGGGTCGCTTTGCCCCTACTTCGATAGGCGTGGGCGGATCCAGTGCGCCTCCCGAATTGTCGTGCCCTTCTGCCTCCGGCATATACGCAGCCGTTGACATTCAGAAGCGTATGCGACGTGATACTATGACATTGTGGGAATCGAGGCGGCCGGGCAGTAGGGTGTCGCGCGCGACTTTGTTATGAATGGAAACCAAATAAGCCTTTTTTTTTAGACAATGTTTTATACAAAATTTGGTAATTAATATTTCATACGAGTTCGGTTGTCGTCGATCCGGCGGATTGCGAGATAAAACATAATTTGGCGGGGGGTCGATGTTGTTGTCGGCAATCGTCGAGGCCACTTGGTTACATTTGGCTTATTCTCCGGCCCGACTAGACATAAAAGGGGTACTCGTAGATCAATGATACGTCACAACTATAATGATATTAGTTTAGATTTGAAATATAAAGAAGAATAATTCATTTAATCTATCGTGGTAGTATCTTAAATAGAGTTAATAAATCCATTGTTACTTTGATTAAACAAATGGACCGTTTCAGTAGTTGCGAGATAGCTTATAATTTGGCGAAATTGATGTTTTTGGGTAATCTTTGTCGGCCAAATCAATTCGAGCCCTTAGTTCGCTTGGCTTCAGCATGGTACCTCCGGCCCGGTGAACAAAGGGAAGTACTCGCTAGATCAGCAATCTTGTCCCACGAAAAACTATAATGACAATCGTTTAGGTTAAAATATAAAGCAAGAATAATTCATTTAATCTATCGTGTGGTAGTATCTCGAAGTAGAGTTATAAATCGACTATTGCTTTGATTCACTCGTGGGCCGCATTTCTAGGCGGTGGTAAAGATGCGTTAGGGTAGCGGCCCCAGGCGTATTCTCCGACTTTATCGGCATGCTCGGCCGAGCCTAAGTATTGTAACTTGGAATGTGAGTCGAGATTTATCGATAAACAATAAAATTATTTGCGGTCACTTTTGTATTTGTTGAAATTAGAGCATTGTTTCGATAAATGGAACTATTCATTGCTGCGGGCATGCTCGATAAATATAACGAGATTCGTACTAGGCCTTTACGTAGCTAAGAAAGCGTCCCAGGAAAACAGATCGAAAGCAAATATTTGGATGCGTGACTGCGGCTACTACGCGCGTGCTGGGTAAATGAGTATTCTGCTATATTTTGCCCGAAGCGGTATCGTATAGTTTTAAATGTGCGTGTTGGGTCTGCTCAATGCACTTCCACTGTTCAGTACCGTGGAAACAGCGAGCTCAAAGCTGTAGGCTAACTGTGTACACCCAACTGTGACCCCCGCCAAATATGCTTTAACCCAGTGAATCAGTTATTTCTTGAACTTGTATGAAAATATTAATTACTAGAATTTTGTATAAATCATTGTCTAAAAAAAAGGCTTGCCAGTTTCCATTCATCATAGCGAGGTCGTGTGGAGCGCCCTACGGGTTAAAGTATCGATTCCTTGATATCGTAGTATTACGGTTGCGTATAAGCTGCTTGAATGTCAATGAGGCGTATGCCGGAGAGAGTGGCACGACAGGTGGAGGGGTACGGTGATCCGCCAGCACGATGAGACCCCTTGTAGGCTGCGGAGATTACACTGACTCCCAGCAACCTGGCTTACGTGTTCAGTGCATATGACGTTAGGCATCGGATGGCTCCCAGGCTCGCTCTCAGGGAATGTATAACCCGGCAGGCGTGGCGTCGGCCAGGTCACCGATATGGCTCGATTTTCGGCAGTCTTTAAAGTCTTGACCTCGACCACACTATATTATATTTTGTGATAAATATACTATCGTTTATTTTCTTAATTCATGCTTGATGGTTGCAACATCGTGTAGCCCTTTCATTGATGCGGCGGCAGCGTCTTGGGCTATCGTGATAAATGCGAACAGTGAAGACGTTAATTGCGGGGCGGAGGGTTGTCGATGCGTCGGTAGATATTCGATGAGCCAGGCTGATCGGCGGCGCGTATTTCGGCCCGCTGACACTTTAAATGCGCCCTCGGAAATGGGCAATAACTATCCGAGTTGCAACGCCCAGGCGAACTGAGCTCCCGAGATAAGTGCTGCGTGTATTGCGCCACAGATTATGAATGATTTTTTCACAGCCATGACCAACATGCTGATTTATCTTCTTATATTTACATGTTATTGGTAATGAACTTTACTTTCTTCTATTTTTTTTGTTGGCGTTTTGTACCATCGTGGCTTACAACTATCGATACTTTTAAAGCTCTTATGTTCAAAATATAATAAAATAATAGTATAGCTTATTTTCAGATAATCTAATGATATAAATTCTATATTTAACAAATAATAGTGAATAATAATTACAATAACTAGTAATAATAATAAGCTTGCTGACTTTCAAATAAAAAAAATGTATTTTGAGTTCACTGTATAAACATATTCCATAATTAAGAGTTATCTTTCGATATTTGTCAGCGCTTTGGCTGTTTGGTACACAACTTTCACTTGCACTTTAATATAGAGGGAGTCATAGATTGTTCAAAAACAACCATGTAAATTAGTTGTTAGTTGGACCAAGTAACATGAAAAAATTTGTTAGTTTTATTTATAAACAAAAATTCATTTGCTTAACTGACGGTCTTGAAGACCCGACATGAGCATTGATAGGTAGACAGCCTTTTCACAGGTGTTAAAATCAAACAATGTTCATGAATGAAACAAGCAGTGGAAATCTGTTAGATATCAGAGCTAACTTGAATTAAGTATATGTTACTTAACATATAAACTAAAATAATTTATCTGCGTGTGTATTTTATTATTTATATACGATGTTGTATTGTCTTTGTTGAATCACCCGACATCATTACAATTTTCTTTAAATACCTCATTATTGACATCATTTTCTAAACATAACAATTTTTATTATGCTTTGTTCTTGACCCAAATTTACATAATCAAAGTTTTAAAACTATGAACAATAACTGACATCATCCGCAGCACATGTTTTGTATTAGCTCAAAAGGATGGTAAATATTTTTCATTTGTCAATTTTTTCATATTCTAACTAATTGATCACAATTTCTATCAATCGACAATGTCGATGCTATCATCTATTTTGAAAGAAATACATGAAGCTATCTTATTTGGTGTATGGTCTTGGCTTTGTCAGTAAGATAAAATATCTTTGTAAGTTAACTAAAGGTGAATCGAGTTTTCTAAATCATCATCAGCATATAACAATATCTATTGTAATGTAGTCGATTAGAATTTGGCTATTCGAGAGTTCTCACCGGGATTTTGGCGTTTTTGTATGTGCAATAACGATGTGTGACTACGTCGGGCAGAGAAATGGTCCACTACCGAATAACTGACCGTCGGTTGGGAGATCCGTAACTAAAGGAAATTCGACACTAAGCAGACATCAAAACCCTCTTTTAATCCAAATTGTGGAAATCGTCTAACAAATTTCACAATGTAAAATGATGTTATACTTTGATTCAATAACAATAAAGGCCACGTTTTTGAATCACACAAAACAACCTTTCAAATCTTTGTGTGTGCATGTTTTGCTGTTATAACTAAACTTCTTTAATTTTCTTGATACTCTACTTTATGCACTCATAATTAGTTTGTTTTAACTTGCTCCCAACATGGGAAGAGTTCGTTGGGGGCATTTCAATAATTTTCCTTCGTTTTACTATTTTTGGTATGTGTATAAAGTTGAGTATGCGTGATTTTTTCTGTTTTAGTAATTCACAAGCGGTGGATTAGGCGAAATGGAAAATATCCTCTCTAGTAACTTAAAGACTCACTGACACCAAAATCCCGTCTTCCAAATAATCAATTTCGACTAAATCATCTCAATCAAGCGAGAACTACCATAAGATTCATTTGTTCTCTTTGGAATTTTACCATCTTCTCCCTAATAACAAAGCTTGATGACGCCACTTGAAACCACGTCAAGCATGAGATTCGGAGTATATCGAGAGGACTGGGTGAAGGAACAAATACAATATGGCGGATATTGTGCCGAAGGCAAATGGAGGAGAAAATCGGTTGATTGAGATTCGAAAAAATAAAAGTGATTTTGTTGATGGGCGTAGTAAAGGAAAACTGAGTCATGACAAACCTACTCAATGCGAGGAAAGGATTCCGACCACGGTGTTTCACCATCGTTATATCGAATACGATGTTGATAAGGCGAGGCTTCTACTGCGCATCCCAATATCGATGATCGATGGAGCCTTGAGATATGGTGGCCCAGTCGATGTTGTGAGCGAAGAATCATCCATAGATTTCAAGAACAAAGATGCTGGTTGGTTGGGTATCTGAAGTGGAGGCTTTGCAAAGATCTGAGCAATATTTCCTTCGAATAATGTAATCATTTGAAGTTTGAGGTTGCAATTTTGTTAAATGTCCAAGTTAGCATGTTGTGGAGATAGATGTAAATACAAAATCCGACATGATCACTAAGTCTAGTAGATTCTTGGGGATGTAACTGAGCAGTGTCGATTGGCTTTTTATGGAGGATGCGCTTGATGGAGATTTTCCGTTTCGAGGATAGAATGGCGTTAGGACACAACGAAATAGAGGCTTTGGAAGCTTGACTGATCAAATTAATAATAAAGCCATTCCGGGCGTCGTAAGCAATTTGGTAATTTTATTGTTTTTTTGCTCCGACTTCAAATATTAATTCATATTATAATTCGACGTGTCGTTTAGTTCGTATAATCTAGGAATAAGAATTTTGATGGATGTATTATTAGACTTTCTTTTAAATTCCTTATCTAGTCGATTTGTTATCGATTTTGAAAAATATATCCACACTTGGCATGACCAAGAGGCTTTGAAACTTCTGTACGCTCGTCATCCAAAATTCTCTTTCATTAAGCTACCTAATATCTTATACAGCGATTTATAATCGACATTAAAAATTCTCCACCGGTGACATTGATCGAGAGAGACCCTTGAGTCTCTGCTTACACTAAATGTCAAATCACTGCATCAATGTAACTTCTCAAATCCATCATTTTACATTTTTTTGGTTTATCTTTTCTAGAGCCCAGAGAGTTGCTGTGCTATGAATTAATATTTGGTGTTATGAGTGTTGTTTTTAGTTATTGGATTCACAGAAAGCTTACATCTTTCACGGAGAATTCTTCATAAATCTCGGATGTTGCACCTACTCGCCTTCGATTTAAGTTTTTTTTATATTACGAATGTTTTTGTCAAACTCCGTTTGTTGGAGTATCTTTTAGCCATATAAACTAATTTGTATTATGTATAAATTGTTGTTATATACATGTTAATTATCAAAAAAAAAAACAGCTCAAAGTGTATATTGGAGGCTTGGAGCCCTATCCGTGTTCAAAAATCAACACAGTAATCATTTCAAAATCCAAAGAAAGACAAATATCTCCAATATCCAACGGTCAAAATCAAGAAAACAGTGACAAAAAATCCTAGAAGACACTCATTCATAATTTCCAGGAACAAAAATTGCAAGCAATCAAAATGCAAATGCACTTAAAACATATAGAATCATTAAAAATGCCAAAGTGGACAAACATTTTGGTACATAACATACCAGAAAGGGTTGATTGAAGCCATGTAGAACGTTTTGTGTTGATGTTGTTGTGGCTATCGAACCACCAACAATGTGTTGTTGTATTCTTCTCCTCCTTCATCATCTTCCTTCTCCTCTGCTTCCTATGGGAAATATAAATAGATAATCAAAACCAACAATGTGATGTTGTATTTCTTGAAAACAAAACTATATACACACACTTGTATTTATACTAAAAAATCATGAAAAATTACTACAAAAATGGTATAGAAAATGAAATCAATATTCTTGTTGAGGGCAGAATTTTAAAAGCGAAAAACCTTCCTCCTTTGAAGTTCTCTCTCTCTCTCTCTCTCTCTCTCTCTCTCTCTCGGATTAGAGGGGGAAGACAGGACTGTGGTAAGAATTTAAACAAAAAACAAGTACAGTACTCTCAATCTCGTATTTGTCTTACTTCATTGGCATCCAATTAGTCACAGCCACGTGTCTCTATTAAACTCCATTAGGCAAATTGACACGAGGGGTCGGGTTAATCTATATATGTAATGAATTTTGAATGTAAAAAACTAAAAATCATACACATTATCAAAATATATTATTATAACATGCTACAATTTGAAAATTAGAATATGTACTAGAATATGTATTAGAATATGTATAGAATTTAATTTTATAAATCTTTTGATATAAATTATTTGTTAATTAACTGGATTTTTTATTTAAAAGTATTTGACTATTTGTTAAAAAAAACTTTTCAATTAAATTGAAATGCAGGATGTACTTTTTATTCCTTATTTTATTAAATATAATATGTTAAGATAGTATTAAAATAAATTCAATGACTACAACTTAATATATAGTCAATTAAATAAATAAATTGAAAAGTTACAAAAAAAAGTACTTCGTATTTTAATTTAGCTGATTAATTAATTTCTTTCTGATAATGATTGGTTATTTATAGTATCACATGATAAAACATACGAAGTATTTCCTTTCATGTGGTTATGAAATTAATGTTTTTTATTACTTATACAATATTGTGTATATAAAATTGATGTCGTTGATTTTGTTTTCAAATTAATACAATTTATACTTCCTTCATTTTTTTTATTTACCATTTTGGCTTAAATTTTTTATTTTAAAATAGTTGTTGTTTTAGCATAATAAATTATAATTTTACATTTTCAATATATTATAGTTTGAAATAATTTTCATTATACATTTTTAATATACTTTTTAATTTTTTATTCTTTTTTTAATCTATATATAAATCATTAAAACGAAAATAAATAAATAAATATTTTAGCATAATATATATACTATAATCACTATACTGTATACACCTTTGTGACTTTGTCAAATAGTAATGATTTTAATTTTTTAATAGTCCTCCTTGGTGGGATCATGGGCTTGGTGTACTTTAACAACGGTCAGAGAGCGTCAGGGCCACAAATCCACAATATAACAAGCTGATTTGAGATTAAGGCAACGGTCTTTAAACTTTCGAGAACATCGAACAATGGTTAGGAGGCATTTCAGTGATTTAAAGGTCCTGGATTCGATTCTCATTGTAAGGGGACGATGATTGGGTTTTGAAAAAAAAAACGATCTTTAAACTTTCTCTGGCAAGATTGATTGATGTAATAAACAATCAAAAAAAAGGAGGGAGTAGAAAATAATACAAAAACATAAATAAAATATGTAGTAATAGATGTTTAAGACTTTATTTGATGTTGTATTTATTTGTTATTTGAGAGGTAGCTAGGCCATCAACATGTATAAATTACATTATGTGTGATATTTATTGGAACTAAGAGATATTAGATTTTGTAAAATGTGAGTTGAACAATTTGGATTGAACTTCAATATATATTAATTGTTGGACAATTAATATTTAGGATTCTGGCATCGGCGTTAGAGATTCACGATGGAGCATAAGGTAGGCTAAGTAATACATATATTAATCTGATAGATGGATGTGTTTAATATATTGCTCTTGTGATCCGTCACCAAGGTCGCGCCTGAAATAGTAAGCGGAAGGCCCAATAATATTGTATTATCGCTTACTTGGGTTTTAAAGTGAAATATGAAGGGAAGCATTCGGAACCCAATCGAATCAAGGCGTAGTGAGGGTCGACTGAGCCGCGTCAGAAGCATGGAGGAGGTTCGGAGCCTTCTCTTAGCTCCTAAATTTGAGGGATGTGTGAAGAGATAAGGTTAGGGTTTAGAATGTTAACTTTCATACTTGAGCTACATTCTAGAATGTTCAGCAATATACATATAAAGATAAATCACTTGCGTGGACTTATTTCCTCATTTTTTTGTTTGAAAATCAAATTCCCTCATCTCCTACTTACTATTTCGCCATACTCTCACAGGAAGAGCAGTTTTCTCTTCACTCTTTTGTTTTGATTCAAAACTTTGATCGTTAATGCAAAAGCTTGGAGGAGTTCGCATAATTTCAGTGTGGACTATTCTTGGGAGATACTCTATTTTTGGGTATTATAGGCTAAATCCCCTTTCCATTTGCCATTAAAATATTTCGAGGAAGAAATGTGTACCTTTACAGTATTTCATTTATTTATTGTATTTGTGATCCGTAGTATCTGAGATTCGCATCCGATTAGTTTAGAACTGGTTGGATTCGAATATAAAAAAAACCCAACAGTGGTATCAAAGCCAGGTTACGTGAATTACAATTATGTAAATAATACATAAAAACATTTTTGTTGAATTATTAGACTGATTTGGATATTTAATTCGTGTTTAATGGTGTTTTGATTCCAATTGATGAATTATGTAATTAGATTAATTAAATATAATTAATTGGTAATTATTTTTTGAAATTAATCAATATGGAAAAATTTCAAATAATATTTCTGATTTTTGAGAATTTTTTCAAATTAATTTAATATCGGTTATTAATTGACGAGTTCAAACCGTGATTATGTTAAGATAAATTGTCAGACGGAGAAAATTCGGTACGCCCACGTCGGCCATGTTGAAATCGGCGTAGCGTCGCGAGTTAGAAAGTCAGCGAGTTGACACAAATCGGTCAAGCGAGTCCTTTCGTTGACGGGCTTCCGTTATTTCGGGTCTAACCCGACCAGCGATTGACCGGATCGATCGGTGTCATCTACGACGTGGCGGTGTCCGTCGCGTACCATGGCGTCGCGTCGCGTGCAGCATTAGGCAGCGCGTCGGCGTGGCGTGGTTGAGTGGGCGTGATCCGGACTCAGGAATCCTGTCTAGCGCCCATTTGCCCGTTGAGGCTGGCGTATTGGGCCGATGTGTTGGGCTTTCTTTGAAATTTTGGCGCCGAATCGGTCCAACTTCTGCTTGAGAATTTAATTGGTCCCGATTTGATTCTTAATGGGTCGATTGAGTTTTGATTTGATTAGCTCCCGATTAACGTGGGACCCCTATTTAGAGGTGATTTATCGAAATCAATTAAATTATATTAATTTAATTTTTTGATGAAAATTATTTTAATCAATTTATTTTAACCACATTAAAATTAGTTCTAATTAGTTTAGATTAAATTTAATTCTTTCTTGAAATCAATTAAAACTAATATATATTAACTAATTAAATTTTAATTTTGATTAGATTTTGATATTAATTAAATTAAATTTGAGACCTATGATTGTTAGATAATTAGAGTTTCAAATTATAACATAATTTAGGGAGTGAGTAAGTAAGCCAAAGTGTAAAATAGTATTTTTTGGAAAAAATACTAGTTATTTTAATATTAGATATTAACTGAACATGTTATTAATATTAGATGTTAATGACATATTTGAGATTAAGTATTAATGTAACACGTTATTAATATTAGATACTAATAACACATTTTAATATAAGACATTTTTACATTTGTTAATATTAGATATTAATAAACACCTTATTACTATAAAATATCAAATAAACATTAGAATTATATTACTATTGATTTTTACCTTGGAAGGCAATTACATGGTTTAATTTCATTTGATGAATTAAATGAAGTATTTGGGTTGATGTATATTAACGGCTGTCTGATATGTGTAAATCTTGGATATGGAACATGATATGTTATTATATTATAAAAGATAATATGGCCTAGAATTAGTTTCAAGGTATCTTGTTTTTGTATTTATAGAAATATATAAATACCAGATAGTTAATGATAATTCATTATAATTAATTATTAGATATGGATCGCCTAAGGGATAAGCGATATGAAAAAGCTGTTTATATTTGAGTATAGTTTAGAAACTTTTTCCCCTAATAACTATATCATGATTTTCAACTATGTGTTATATTTTTCTTATGATGCATGAGTATATATACCTATTTTCTTATTTGATTGATATGCTTGACATGATCGTAAGAGTTAACAAAATATAAAAAATCTCATCTAATAAATAAGCAGTTAATGTCATACCATGATATAAAGTTGGGATAAATCACTTATGTGCATGGATCTACTAGTATGGCCGAGCGTGTTATCTAGGATGCCATCGATAGAGAATAGTATAAGTTACTTGTTGAACTTTGAACTTACACTATTCATTATGAATTCGTTCGGTATATTTAGTACCAGCTTACGGTGATTTCCAATGTAAGACATGGGCCTGTTGACATAAGATGCTACTAATATAGTCTAAGATTGAACTTTTAGTAACTCCAAGAGTTATGATGGTCATGATTATGTGATTGTACACTTACTTGCATAGCTTAAGTCGGAATGTGATGCATGCTGCCGTCCGATTTATGTTATGTAAGTTCCTAGTATACTTTGTGTGTTTAGTGGGATTGTGAACACGAGTATGTTTGTTCTATTATCTGATTGTAGAATATTATATGACATATAGATTAAGTTGTTCCTTATGTATTTTATGTTGTAGTCCGTTATGAGTCCATTTTCCCCATGAATGCTTTTCAGTCTGACCTGAAAAGATATATGCTAAATGACTTAGTGCTCGTTTACGAGCACATTGAATATGTAATACTTAATGAGCCCCAATTGCTATAAAGGATTCGGATACGTTTTACAGGCGTGACTTTTGATCACGATGACCATTTGATGCATTCGTAGAAGTCAAATGCCTTATATTGTCTACTATGGAGCATCATGCAAGTCGAAATTAGGATGTTAGATCCTGATCAGGTTATGCTCATACGAGACTACACTTTGTGAAAATGTTGAAAAGGGTTAAAGCGCAAAATATTCTTGGCGCCACGATCGACATGAAGGTTGAAGAGGATCATGTTTTGGAGATAATGAGATTGATTGGAGTTACTCCGGTACTCACGGAATTTCAATCTCTCGAATTGAGCTTGAACATCGTGATTCACACCCAATAATTATCTAATTTTGTTATTAAGATACGATGGATAAGAAACAAATGAAGCTTTGGCTTTGCTTCGTAAGATGATCTCTAAGGATAAGGAGAATTCCCTAAACGTTTCACCCTTGCATTTTTTGTTACAAACGTCAACGGAATGAACAAAGGGGAGTAGAAACAGATAGATGACAATAATGATTAAAGTAACTACTTTGCTCATAAGAGGAAGTCTACCAAGAGGACCTTTCCATCCAGCAAGAGACGTGATTTGATCACATATCAACTTTGAAAGTTACCGTCGTGTTATGGTGTGATACTTCACTACGATACATCAGCCTTGTTGACATTGTATGTAGTACTCACATTTTCTGAAATATGGGGGACGATCAGAATAGAAGATCGCTAGAGATGGAGTGGACCTGGATAAGAAATAGATTAAAGCATCAGGCAGGAAGAGCAATTTTATCGTTTAGCTTAGACAAATGTTTTTAACATATTGTCAAGTTAGCTTCCTGTTTTGATTAGGAATGCTGCTATTATTTATGTTTTGGACATAAATATTTTTTAAGTTTTAAGATTAATTCAAGTTAATTGACTGTTAATCTTTACATGAAAATTACAAACGATATTAAATCTCCATTATGTTGGTTTGACCAACACAAATATCATAGCATGTATGCTCATAAGAATTCAAGTAAAAGGACTTGAAATCTAAAATCTCCAAGGCAATACAAATTATAAAGTAAACTCACACAAATAAAAGATCATAAGGATGGAATCTTTAGAATCATATATTTAGAGTGTATGATTAAATGTGAATAATACTTAGAATCCATAATGGGACAATCATTAATTAAAATTAAATATTTGAGAATAAACTGTTGTGGAGTCATAAATAAAGATTTATGAGATCAATAAATAAATAAAAACACTAACTCTCGCATTGTACTAATTAGTAAAACATAGCGTATATGTTTACTAATTTCTTTGTCGTATGTTAGAAATATAATAAGTACATTTGAATAGTTCAAATGAGCGAGTTAACCCAAGTGAACATTTAATATTCTTTAAAATGTTAAAGTAAATTCTTGGATGAACTAGGTCGTCTAATAATATAGGATTACATATTCTCTTGAGTTTAGCTCGAGCAGCTGAATATACTCGACAATGACATCAAGAACGTCACATTAGATGTGATATGAAATTATTTCATAATAGTCAAATTCAATATGAAACTTTCACCCAAGTCAAATAATTGACAAATCATAAGACCTAAACTTGAACTTGTTGTTACTACAATGGTAATCCAAATAAAAAGTGATATTTTTAAGGATATAACCATGAACAACAATGATGATGATTTATGATTTGTATGATCCGGAGATAGTTTAAATATTCCAAATATAGATTTAGATATTATTAACATGTTTACTCTAAGATAACTAGTTTATCAAGGAATAAATAACTATCATAACCCAAATGATTAATGGAATGAAAATGTCAAATTATAATATTAGATAAACAGAATTAATCAAAGTCAAGGTGATTTTTGCACTGGAGAAATTCTTATTAATCATAAATATTTTTTAGATCCATCAGGATCTGATGAATTCGAATGTTATACATGATTAATGAACAATTCAAATATTTTGAATTCATTAATGAAACTAGTATTCTTGTATAAACAAGAAGGTCAGTAGGAGAATTTAATGCAGCATGCACGTTTTTGGTATGTGGAAGACATACTAATGATGAAATAACACAACTACACAAAGTTGGGTGTGTAGAGGTTTCTACGTAAGATCAAGGATGACTCGAATGTTTTTATAAGATTCGCAGAGATCGATCTTTGAACTCAAAAGTTGAGTTATGCTTATACTGATAAGGCATTTAACCGTGATCCAAGATGAATATCTTAAAAGAAAGATTCTTTCACAAGGGATACAACTTTTCTCCCACTTCACAAAAGTTGTATGGATGAAGAAAGCGATAAAAATGGAATTGTATTTGTATCGACTACATAAACTAACGAGTCATTATTGATTTGATAAAAATTTGATATATGGGTTTATGTACATCTTGTTAGAAATGCTTGAGAATGGTACAACGGACTGACTCTCTGAACAAAGAAGCGGAATGCAGTTACAATTGAAGTTGTGAATAAGAAGCAAGTCGGGTTATAACACTAATGAGTGATCTTGAAAGTTGCCTAATTTGATGTCGATAAAGATGGTTTATCTCTAGTAGAGCTAGAGATTCAAGATCTCATTATTGATCCGAGAATGTACTTAGACATTGATACTTCTTTCAACAGTTGAATAAAAAAGTACATACATATATAAGGTTAAGAACAAGGAACAACATTTGACTACATACCCAGCTAATCAACCACACTAATACAAGCATACTGAAAAGAAGTAACGTTCTACTCTCGATGCTCAAGTGGTGCTAGATTTAGTGGGAATTAGCCCTTCGACTAAATGTCATTTAAAACCATTGTATGACAATGCTTTTGAATTTGAGCTTCCAAATTCCAATCCACATCAATGGTTCTGGACAATGATAGTATATATAAAATATACAACTTCGTTGCATAAATATTGAGATTTTTGGATTCCATTGCAATCTAATTTATGCAGAGTCTTTGGATCAGTCCAAATAAAGAAACCTCTAATAAGTCAAAAATAATAAGATTGCTTCGTCCCACTAGTTAGGTGTTCCTTTGAGAGCGAATCAAACACCAAACGACTAGTATGTGCTTGATTGTGTTGATCAATTTCTTGGATCAAAAGGGAGTAGGTTACTCTAATCAATCATATGGGTTTACGAGTGCTGGAACTGTTTCAAGCCGTAGTACTGGACCATGACCGTTGTGAGAACTTGGAAGATAAAATATCTGTGTCCTGAGGAGCATCTCCCACAAACATGTTGAATGACGGTGCTTAGATCACGAGTGACGAGTTTCACTTAGATGCGTAGTAATGTACTTTGACCTTGTCAAGCGTCCTCTGTAACATAGGGATCATAACGGCATGAGTTGAGTATATTGCGAGTATAAATGAAAACACACAGTACAATAGGGAATTCGGCCTGACGGATATCTCGGTAGATTTACGTAGTCTTGGGGAGTTAAAAGGGTGATTTGGTGCACCGCGGCTATGAAATTTGGATATCACATTAACTTTGTCCGTTACCAAAGAGAACTCACAGTGCGAGAGTTTGGTGACACACATCTACCAAAGCTTGACTGCTGGAAATCACGTATCAAAGGAATCATTGATGTTGTATCATAAATTGTTGATACTATATCATAAATCGTGCAAAGGCAAGTGGGAGTGTTGGAACTAAGAGATAGTAGATCTCGTAAAATGCCCGTTGAACAATTTAGATTGATCAACCTATTAACACATTCAATACTATAAGTTCAATATATATTAATTGTGATTAGGAGTTACGATGAAACTACGAGGATCCATTTCGTAATCTATATATTAATCTGATAATTCGGTTCATCTTTAGCTTAATATATTGCTCTTGTCGATCCGTCCTAAGAGCTCACACACAAATAATAAATCGAACTAATAATATTTTATTATAACTTTCCGGATTTTAAAGTGAAACATGAAGGAAACATTCCAGACGAAAAATCGAATCCCAAGACATGGTGAGGGTCGACTAGGCGTGCATATCAAGAAGCATGGAGGAGGTTCCAGAACCTTCTCTTAAGCTCCTAAATTTGAGGGATGAGAAGAGATAAGGTTAGGATTTCTAGAGTGTTCCACCTCCTTAAGGATGCTACATTCTAGAATGTTCCACAACCTCTATATAAAGGCCATCACTTGCATGGAATTATTTGCTCATTTTTTGTTTGAGAAATCAAATTAACCACTCTCCTGCTTTACTATTTCTCGCCTCCTAGGAAGAGAAATAGTTTTTCTCTTCCTCTTTTGTTTCGGTTTAAGCTGTCGTTCTAGTAAAGCATTATTATGGAGGAGTTCGAATTGAATTTCTTTGGTGTGGGTATTATGGAATCTTATTTTGGGTATTATGAGGCTGCAAATATTTCTAGCTACCGTTAAAATATTTCAAAAGAAATGTACACTATAATATTTCATTGATTTACTGTATTTGTAATCCATAGTATCTGGGATTCACGTCCGATTAGTTTAGAACTGGTTAGATTCAAATATAAAAAACCTAACAATATTTACATTCAAAATACATATATAACGATCTTATTTGAATCTTTATTTGGAAATCAGTAGTTGGTTAATATATTATGGTCATTGCGACAATTGTTGTAACAGTCGTTTCTTAGTTTAGTGAATGTGATTACATAAATGGAACATTCGACCATAGTAATTGTAATTACTAATCGGGTTCGAATATGCGAGATTATGTCAGTTGCTAGAATCTCATGCATAACCGTTATAATATTAATAATTACATTATATTGTTATACGATTGCTATTATACGAGCCTAGAAAGGTCACTTAGCATTACGGCGATGGGTTACATTTCATGTATGAAATAAAGCGCACTTGCTAGAATTGGAAAATTGATTGCCATCAGCGAGATTTCTAAGTGGGATAATTACATTACGGGTAATGTAAATAAATTGGAGAAGAGCTTAGATTAATTGACTTATTAGATCAATTAATTAACTTGTTAATTGAACTTGTTTAATTGAACTGATAAGATTAATTAACAAGTTGGTTGAGTTTATTTGTTTGACTTATTACTTCAATTAAATATTAATGAATTGTTTATTTTAATTGAAGGCGATAAAACTAATTAAATAAAGATTTTATTTAATGAGCTTGACTCGTTAGTTAATGGTTTAAGCTTTATCTTTGAACTCTCTATATATTTGAGGTTTACATGGAAAACCTAATACAACAAAAACTCCTGAAACTGGCCTCCTGCAGGAATTTTTGGCTCATAATCCTCCCATGGAGGAGCGATTTATTCTATTAGACAAATCGATATTTTAATTTGTTCTTCGTCAATCGTTATCCGGTTTCTAGCAAATTCAAGTATGAAGTTGACCCCTCACAGTGTGGACTAACTAAAGGCGTACAAATTGAAGTGCTAGCATATTGAAAGTGAGAGGCTTCATGAAATAATTATTTGCTAATTAATTCACATTTCTGTTGTAAGTATTCGATTTAATATATATGAATATATATTTTTTACATAATTCGATTTTATGCAATTTAAATGATCATGATACCTTTTGTTTAAGATTTAAACAAGTTATGCATAGAAAATTCCTTATGACATCCATAATGTAACAAATAGTCTATGGGTATTATTTATTTAACATCCATATTTAGGAATCATTATCCATGAAACATATTTAGGAATGCGTTTGGTATGAAGGAATGGATTTAGAGGTAATGGAATAAAGGTAGGAAATGAATGAACATTGGAAAGGAATCATGTTAAATAATTTCATTGCATTATTTGGTATATTAAAGAATTAAGTAATTTCGTACTAAAGTATTTGAGAGTATAAGCATACCAAAATATATATTAAAGTAGTATAAATATATAAATTATAAATTTTTATTTATTTATTATAAATTAATATTAATATATTCATTTCAAATCTATATATTTAAAAGTAATTAGTATTAATTTTAAAATTATATTACAATAAAATATTAATTTCCATGTAATATTATAATATATTAAGCTTAAAAAGAAATATTATAATATGTTAATGTTGATATGATATAGTTAGTTTTAAATTAATATTATAAAATATTTTTATAGAATTTAAATATATTTACCACATATATTATTCTATAAATAAATTTAAAAGTATATATAATATTAATATAGTTAGTATAACACATATATTTAATAGTATATAATATATTATATTCTCATAATAATTTAGTGTTATACATATTTTATTTATAATGGTAATAAATTATTTGCATTTCATTTACGCCTTGCAAGATAAATAATTTATACCACCAGAATTTAGGAAGTAATAATTTAAAACGAGGATAATTAAATTTCTTAGGGAATAGAATCAAATAAAAATTTAACTACCAAACTAAATAATATAATTTAATTCCAATTCATTCTATTGCATTCTTACATACCAAACGCAACCTTAATGTTATTCATTTACATGCATTTTGCAAATCACATAGACCATAGTGGATAGCTACTTAAATGATGTCCATAGGGTCATACAAGAATAACATTTTCAAGCACAATGCTACTGCCTACTAGTCTAACTACATTTGATATTGAATACCTATATTAATTTTTGACGAAAAAACCACCTAAATCGTGTACCATTTATGGTTACAAACGAAACCAAATTAAGTTTTATGCCAAAAATCTAAATTACTTTGATCAATAAAAATACCCAAAAAAAAAGAAATTATAAGCTGTACCAAATTACTTAAATTCATAATAGTGGAAATGTGAATTTGTTTTGGGGATTCATAAATCACTTCCAAACTCATCTGTGGAGGATTTACAAGTGATAGATTAGCTAGTGGAATTGTCAAATATTTACTCATACAGTCGAACATTGTGTTTGCATTTATCTACACAAATCAGTTGGGGTCATTTGCTAGAAGAAAGTTATCAGTGCAGGCTCATTTCATCTGGAGACGAGCTTGGAGAACCCGAAATATCACGCCCAAATCCCCTCCCTCCAAACACCGGGCGCATAAAGGCATCATCAAACTTTCTCCAGTAATAGTGGACACAGTTTCCAGGGGTTTCGAGTAGCATACGTAAACTAGTCGGACGAGTAATAGTATTTCCATTCGGCCTACCTTCTGAATCTCCCTCGCCAGCAATAAGAGGCAGGGTATAGGAAGATTTTGGACTAGATGGCTCTGAAGAATCTCCGTGGCTGTGATGACTTGAAGAGGGTAACAGCCACCTCACCAGAGGCTTGGTCAGTAAACCAAACACCTGCAAGTAACAAAAAATAATGACTCAGTGAATTAGTTGGTCTCTTGTTGTAACTAGAAGCTCGATATGGATGATGAAGAGTTAAATGGGCAAATGTGAGGAAGCTAAGATTTGGACATTTGGTTGGAGGCTTCTAAAGAGTGACTAAACCTAGAGTTTTGAAGAGCCCATTCAATAACCTTATAGAGTTGCACGGAACGTTGAGCGCCAAAGGTTTCACAGAATGAAACTTGTTACATCACTTGCATAACATATTTCCTACTGTCAAGACTTACCACTGTACTGAAAAGCACAACAGTTATGGTGCTGGTGATCATCATCGCATTCCCTGGTTGTTGAGTATGTCCGTACCTTGTGAACTGTACATGTATAATGAAGGATCAGTTCGCTGCACAACCTTTCACGAATACGTAAACAATATGAGCTGAAAAGGCATGTAATAATTACCTTATTATAAGCCAATGCCATAGAGACTGCACCACGCATCAGACCAGCCCACCAAATAGTAACCTGTGTAAATAAACTATTATGACATGCTGTCGGTTGAATCAAGTAAACTGAGTGCTCGAGATAGAAGAAAAAGGATCCCAGAATATACCTGTTGCTTAAGATCAATTTTATTGTTATTTGATTTGCTGGTACAATTGGATAAGAAGGATAGTGGGAACACGAATGCTGCTCTCCCCAACATAACAAGGCTGAGTAACACTGTGCTAACCCCTACAGATTTCCCTGGGCTGATGATATGGACATAAGTAGTAAGAAAATGATGAAACATAAGATGCCATGCTGTCACTTCATATTATATTATATACTCAATTGGGGAAATTAAATTAGTTTCTGACATTTGTTATGAATTATACACTCAATTGAGGAAGTTAGAATCATTAGTTTCTAACATTTTTATGAAGTGAAGAGAGCACTGATGATAAGAGAAATGTCCATATTAATATAATATGGATTGGCATCTCACCTATCACTAACAAATCTCCACTTCTCGATATCTAAGGCATCCATTCCAACATAAAGAAATATAAATGTTTCAGCAATGAATGATAATGTTGCAAAAGTATGCCTGCAGCAAGTACAGAAAACTTTAGTTACCATAATATGAAATTATAAATTTTAGTTTCAGCAATGAATGAGAAAACCAACATACTTGGTAGTCGTTTGAGATTTATCAGTTATATTGTGCCAGGTGTAATGTGACATAACAATCCCACAGAAGAATACCGTAAGAATTCCACTCAAGTCAAACAACTGAGGAACAGAGACAAAAAGGGCATGTAAGTTTGTGAGAAAATATACTGACAAATGCTTGAAGTGGTAAATAACAGTCAACAACCAGAGATTTTGAGGAGCTTACTTCTGCCATTACATAGGAAAGATAAGCCATGAGCATCATAAGAGCAACTTCACGATCAGTTGAATGCCTGAGAAATAAAGCAATGAAGTTAATACTCCATATAGAAAGTTTGATTGCTAAGGTGATGAATTGAAATTCATGTTATTCTAAAATCTGTTCAGACCCCTTTATTCAGCAAATGTCGCCAATTTGGTTCATGAACAACCTACATTCTCTCTATAATCCATATGCATTTGTGATATTTGGTCCGTGTTTATATAATGTTCCCTGATCAACTAAAAATTACATTACATGTTTGTTCATTGACAGACATGTCAATTTTCTGACGATCATGTCTCATACATTCATAACTTCCCATGGGACTCTGAAAACATGAGTGGTTAATAGAATGCGAAGTAGGATGGAAATGTGATCATATAATATGATACCTTCAACGTAGATCTTATAACACAAAGTTCTAATAGCAACCTCTTCCATTCATACAAGCAAAAGAAAAAAAAGCAAATACTTTAGAGAAACATTTCCATACAAGTGATCTACTGGTTATTCTGTATTGATAAATTCTCAATGATATTCCTTGCATGTAATGTTGACAGAGACTAACTCCAGGCTTACAGCTTACTACTTAACTGAACGCGAGGTATAAAACTAGAATGCCAAACGAAAAATAATTTGAAGTAGAGATAATTCTAGAATTCATACATGCCAAAATACAGCTTCTTGATGATGTATGCACTCAGCAATCCTACCTGCATTAATAATATGCAAGACGTGAGGTAGTTGGACAAGAATGACGGTATTGATGTATGTTGCCCAAGACAGTGAAAAAGTCAGTGGCTCCAAATTTCTCACTATATTGAAATTCCTACCTCATCTAAGTTATTAACACGGTGTAACCGTGTAAGACATGATGAATATTCTCATTATATTGAAATTCCAAATTTCCAAAGGCTCATGAAATTTTAACATCTCCAATACTCTGTTCAGATATCTGTAATCAATGGCTATACTTTCAACTTATACCATACACGCTACATTGGCTATCTAAAATTAAGTTCATAATTTTCATGTTTATTAAGAAAAACAAACATGCAAATCATCTCCCTATCTTCAAACACGCTTTAACAGCGTGACACCCCCCCTTCTTAAGCGGGCAATAATTGCATATGGACCTGCCTATTAGACTCAAAGACAACAATTGTAAGATATGTAATTGAATTTACAACATTCAACCAATATGAACAGATAACCCATCATGCAAGAAGAAGAATGCATTGTTAAAATAACCTGATAAAAAAAAATAAGGAAGTATTCATCACCATCCTAAAAAACGCCACCCTCACACATCACCAGCTACCCATTTTCAACCCAGAAGCAAGAATCAAAATCCGAGGACTATATAAGATACCAATTCAGAACTTCAAATAAGGTAAAATACACTACGTAGTTCTTAACAGTATCCTTGGAAGGGCATGAGAAGGGAGACCATATACTTCAAAAAGATCATCAATGATTGATCCTACGCCCTCGACAAGCATGACAAAACCAAACTGAAGAATACTTACAATCATTCCCAGTAAAGTGCTACTTATGAATAAAGTGACGAAATGTCCCACAAACTGCCATGCAATCTTCGAGTTAAGTTGTGAAAGATCAAATTTCTGGATTGCATTGAAAAGCACCACAGAGGTTGCATCATTCACAACGCCTTCCCCAAAGACCACACTGTATAGAAAAGGGGTCTCATCCTGGTTGAGCACCTGTAATCAGCATGTTCATAATGATATTATTTTGCTTGTTGCTTGCTCTAATCATCTTTAATAATAAAAAATATGCACCATCAAATGATAGTAAGCAATCCTGAAAACTAACTCCCGCACCTGTAAGGTACAAACAGAATCTGTCGCTGAAAATATTGTCCCGAGAGCTGTAAATAACAATTTTAAGGAGATAATAAGTCAGACTCATGGAGTGGAAGAACATAACAAGAAATTTCGATGACCTGCAGATGGTATAAATATGACTCATTCTCTTCACCAAATGATAAATTAGAAAATAAGATAACTTAGTTTCTTATAAGCAGTCATCAGAAGAAAATAAATTACAGTATTAGTGTGTTGTGGTTGCAAACTATTTCAACAATCGTTTCTCAACCATTAAATTAACATCTTCTCCGATAATTGCTCTAACATTGAGTTGAAATTAATTACTTCAATTATGTAAAAACTAGATGTAAAAGTCACATGATAATCAGTCAGTAGGTATGTGCAAACGATACTGGGGAGAGGAATTTAGAGGTACCAAGATAATCCTGAATATCAAGGAAACCAATGTTCATCTTTTCGAAAAACTCCTTTGCACCTAAAAAAAAAAATTTGAGAGAATAAGATTGGTGAGTTAACAGAAAGGAATATAAAATAAAAACCAAATCAGTAATGCATTACATGATGGGGATAGATTCATTTATCAGGAACATAGATAGTATTATTTTGCTATCAATTGTTTAACCATGAGGAAGCAATAAATAAAAGGAGTAATTACCAATAAAGCATTAAGTAATAAAGCATAATTTACTATCAATTGTTTAACCATTAAGTAAGCCCATTTCTTATCCTAATAAAGCATAATTTACAAAGAAAAGGAGTAATTACCAATAAATAAAATATATAAAGAAAAAACAGAATCTCCAGAATGATGCAGCTAAATAATAACTACAAGTAGATAACCAAAGCATACCAAATGAAATGACAGAGAAAGACACAAGGGTTCCAAATGCGCCAAATAACATGATGGTCATAAAGTTCCGAAAGAAATGCTTCTTTTTCACCTGGAATCTGATATACCAAGCACAAAATTAGTTATACAAGACAACAATTTCTATATTTTACTTTGCAATCTCCAAATATCATTAATAGTCCAAGGTCATGAATTTATCAGGAGTACACAACCAGCCTCCACGTAACACTAATGTTAAAATCGATTAAATTTTACTTAGTAGATAATGCTACATTCAACAACCATTTGATAGATGTGATGATTAAATGACACTTTTGGAGAGCATGAGCAAAATATGAACACACATCATAATAGATAAAAAGAGCTCCTTCAGCAATCGGGAAAGGCCTGCCAGCGAGGTAACAATGGAACATACCCAGCATTAAATATGATAGGTGGTAAAAGATATATGAAGAAAAGCTCCTCATCAAATTCCAAAATCCTCGAGTACTTCCCCCCAGAGATGAGCAGAATTATTCCTCCCGTGCACAGCCCCTGAAGCAAGCCCAACCAAACCATTTATCAATAAACTAAAATATCCAAATCCCTAAACAAACAAATTTATTTTCACCATGAAACGAGCTGGAATGAGCTGAAACTCACGATAATGAGCGCGGTGATTGACTCATTAATCCATCGATTTTCTTCAAGGAGATGGCCAATGATAATGCACCCACAAAGAAGTGTCACAAACAAGGTTATGGAATCTACAAAAACATCTTTTTCTCCTGATTCGGACAATCTTACTCCCAACCTCATCAGTGCACTGACAATGCCCGGTTCCCAACCCATCTTGCTGCTAATCCTACACGTCGTACACCTACAACAGTACCAAATTATTTGTTACTTTGAACGTATTATCGAGCTAATATTCAAAATCAATAACTAATGTTACCAAAAACTTCATCTTGATTGAATAAATGAACTTCCTACATGACAAATAGTTTAAAAAACCCTTAAAACTTAATTCCAACTAAACAAAAAGACTAAATTTCATTCTGGCACCTAAACTACTTTCATCATTTCAAATAGTTACCTAAACATTTCAACCTTTCAAATAAGCACTTGAGAGACATTTTGGCTAAAGAAATTAAAGAAAAATAATGAAAATGAAGGAGTTCATCGTTAAGTGTTTGTTATTTACCATAAAATATAATATATTTAAAATATTTATTTTACCCTTATGTTATCTCTAGTGCCAAAAGACGTTATTTGAAAAGTTAAAATGTTTAGTTACCTATTTGAAACGATGAAAGTAGTAAAATAAAATTATGAACCTTAATGACAATATCTAACAACATCACAATAATTATACTCCATTCATTTCGAAAAGATTGTCCGGTTTAAATTTTGGAACTTTAAATGACGCACATAACTTAACTATTTTGTTAGTAATAAAGTATATTAATACTATTAGCATATGATACGTAATATATTTTCACCAAATATTAAACTAAATTATAAAAAATATTTGAGTTGAAATTTCATGAATTCAACAATAAAAATTTAAAACTGTAGATTGTTTTGAACTAAAGTGGAGGGAGTCATACTAATAAAAAAATCCAAAAAGGAAAAGGTAGTGTCATATTACCTGAATTTAATTAATTGTCTCTAGTGTCCAAATTGTTGATGAATTAAATCCTGAAAATGAATTATGAGTAAATGTAACGATGCTAATAAAGTTATGCTAGTTAAGTTGGGAATTAGGTGGTTGTACTGTAGAGTACTACTGTACAATGCTCTAGAGAATTCTGAACAGAGGAGAGACGTGTTACGTTACTTACCAGCTAAGGAAAAGAAAAGAATTTATGGAGCACTTTTTCTGGAAGTGTGAAATGACTATTTTGCCCTTAAATGAAACTTCCTCAAACATTACACTTACTAATAGGGGACGCTAAAATAGTAATTTCATATAATATTTTTGTACTGTTTGGGTGTTGGCACCAGTGCTAAAGTGGTATGGTTAGTGAGGGATGAAGAAACATAAATAAATATGAAAATTAATATAATATGGAAGGGTTTTATGTTCTATAACACGTTATATGAGAATTATATCATGAATTTATCATTTGTTGTTCTTATAACAATATGATGATTCATGATTTCTCGAGAAGTCGAATTCGCTTATATTATCAGAGTTGTTGGCCAGATTCGTCAATAAGATCAACTCTCTCAAGCTTAAATTAACTTGAATTTAACATCAAACATTTAACGCATGTCAGAAACTCATAAATAGCTCAAATTTAATTAACTATATAAAATATTACTACCTTTCATTTTTACTGTCGTTGTATATTTTCACATAGATTAAAGAAATAAGAAGCTAAAGAAGAAAACGTAAAAATAATATTTATTCCGCTAAAACAACAACTATTTAAAACAAATTTCTTCTAATTAAAATGATAACTACAAAAAAGGAGGGGAGTATGTTGAGCATACTTTCGCATTAAACCCATTTTCTTTAATTAAATAAAATATAATACTTCCTTGGTTTTTATGTATGGAAAGTTAGTTCAATTACTTGGCGTCAATGACACTTATGATGAATATAATTTTAATTAAAAAAAACATCAAAGTTGAAATCACTAGACCTAAAATCGAGTAGAAATTAAATGATGATATCTATCTATCCAATTTAGTTTAAGGGTTAAAACATGAATAAAAGCTGAGATTTCTCCAAAACACGAGAAACGGTCGGTTTCGAAAGTTTCCTCATTAAACAGGAGGAAAGTTACATTTCTCTAAAAAATGTAATTTAAATTCTACAAGATTTTATTTAACAATATAAAGAAGGCTAATTCTAATTTTACCCCCTATACTATCAATGCAGTTTTTAGTTTCTGCTCTCAACTATCAGCTTGCTTTTAAAATTGATCCCTAAGCCTTTTTATCGCTTTCTTGGCCATTCCCTAATCCCGCTAGAAATAAACACATTTCTGCATTAAACGACTACTTGGCTCGATACTAAACTAAAAAGATTGACCAAAAGATAAAGTATTACATTTCTTTGAGACTTAAAATGAAACCTACTTTCTCTTTTTAATACACTCCAATTCACCCGCAACCCCTACCTCCAAATCGATAGCCACCACTCAACTTCCCTAATGAATTTGAAATAACCAAACAATACTTAAAATATAAAACAGAACAAGCAATTAAACCAAATATTTGATAACAATAAACCAGAAGCCACATATACATTAGTTCAGCAGCAAAAAATGCTCATAATAATGAATGAACAAAAAAATTATAAAAAAACCAAAACAACATTTAATTACTGAAGCTGAATTGGTTGAGCAAAATTACGATTTAGGTAAATTGAAGAGAGGTTGTGGTGGTGGTGGTGGTTGTGGTGGTGGTCTCTTTCCGATGGTGGTGGTTCTCCGTGGAGGTGGCTAGAGGGGCGGTGCTAGTTGAGCCTCTCACTTTTTTGGTGGAGAAACATCTCCGTATAATTATGCTAAAAATACCAATTTTATATCCAAAAGTGACTTTTCTTTGATTACTATTAAATGTTGATGATAGAATGATGATTTATTACATATTGTTGACTAAAGTTTTGTTGGGTTTTCTTGAATTGGTTGAAGAAATGAAAGAAACATAATTGTAGGGTGGTGTGCTTAACCAAAAAAAAAGCAGGAGTGCTTTATTTTAATTACGTAAAATATGCCTCATATACTTTCCTTTAAGGCTTAATTGGTCGAGACAAAATGTATTTTAGAATTTCCAAATACGTTTAAGGTAAAAATTGCAGAAGTGACCAACCCTAAACGATAAAGTTTCAGACGTACTCTCGAAATAAACTCGATACCAAGAACTACATAAAACTTACGGAGCAATATAAGTGAAAGAAATCATTTAATTAGCAAATAAATAAACGAAATCTCGCTGTTTCTAGAATATTTAAATTTTGATCTATGGATGGTTGCCCCCTTATTCCCTCAATCGTTATACACACACACCAAAACAAGAAATGAAGCCGCAAGTAAAATTACTATTTTACCCCTAAATAATTTTCTCGACAAGCAGAAAACAAATGAATTACTGCCATGATAAGTTTGAAATAAAATGTAATTCAACCATGCTTAGTACCTAACAAAGTCGTATTCGCTTATAACACAACAACCATTTAGATTTATTCGCTGCTTCTATACGAACACCACAATAAAGCTTTGTTTTTCTGCTACAAACATAAATTTAAATCGGTATTGTCATCAAACATGAAAAAAAAAATTGATGGTTTGTCATAACGCTGACGATGCTCCGCTATCATTACCACAATAATTAAAACCGAGCAACGTGATTTACGCTCCGTTATTATTCATAATTTTAAAACTTTCGATAAAACTTTGGTAAGCTGAGATAAAATTACTACATTTAACAAATACAACATACGATCTTATATATATACTATCACGCCACGCACGTGAATCATGTCCTCGTTTTGCGTGAACGTAGTAAACGTTAACTTATTATCAATTTGCATAATGTATAAAAGTAGTAAACGTTTACTATAATTATCGATTTGAAAATTATAAAAACGTTGGTTGTGTTTAACCTATAACAAGAAATAAAACAACAAATGAATTACGCGATAAAATTAAATATATTACACTACATTATATTAAAATACACCTATACGCTAAATACATGATCTCCACCTAAATACAACTAAATACATCAAAATACACAAAAATACACTCATATACGCCTAAATACATAGAAATACACCTAAATACAACTAAATACATCAAAATACACAAAAATACACTCATATACTCCTAAATACATAGAAATACACATAAATACAACTAAATACATCAAAATACACAAAATACACCTGGCAAACGTAAACAAATATATCGAATGATTACAGAGCTGATATTTAAGCATTTGTGCATTTCTACGTAATGTCCGACGCCTACGTAGCTATATTATTTAATTTATTTTTAGAAATTAATTTAATTATTTCTTTTTTGTATTTTAATTAATTATTTAATTCATTTTTTAAGTATTAATTATTTAATTATTTCTTACGTGAATGCAATTTATTTCAATTCATTCTTTTGTAATTAATTAATTTTATGTATTATTTAATTCTTATGTAGCTTGTTTGTTGTTTTGTTTAAAAACAAAACATTAAATCTAATTGGTTTTATAAACATGGGATTTAATTAAGATAAATACATCCATATATGCCTAAATACATAGAAATACACCTAAATACAACTAAATACATCAAAATTCACAAAAATACACCTATATACGCCTAAATACATATAAATACACCTAAATACAACTAAATACATCAAAATACACCCAGATACGCCTAAATACATAGAAATACACCTAAATACATCCAAATACACAAAAATACACCCATATATGCCTAAATACATAGAAATACACCTAAATACAACCAAATACATCAAAATACACAAAAATACACCCATATATGCCTAAATACATAGAAATACACCTAAATACATCAAAATACACAAAAATACATCCATATATGCCTAAATACATAGAAATACACCTAAATACAACTAAATACATCCAAATACACAAAAATACACCCATATATGCCTAAATACATAGAAATACATAATTAATTACATAAGAATGACTTAAATAATTTGAGATTATCAAAATATTAACAATAAATATTAACAATAATTAATATTACACAATTCATAATTGACACAATTCGAAATTATCAAAATTCGAAATTATTAAAATTCGAAATTATTAACATTCGAAATTATAATTACATTATTCCACAATTCATAATTGACACACTAAATATTTACAATAAATTTCATAATATTTATTACATAATTTATTACAATTTCATAATTGACATAATTTCATAATTTCATAATCTCAATTCATAATCGACATAATTTCGTAATCGACATAATTTTACAATTGACATAATCAAGATAATTTAAGACATAACTCAATAATTTCATAATATTTAAGTAATTAAAATTCATAATCACAAATAACTCGCACTAATAATAAATAACTTCAATTAATACATGTTTCAAAATCCAATCATTGACTAAATTCGCTTTGTTCGATAAGAATCATCAGGTCAATTCGCCAATTATAAAACAATCATCATACACTGGGCTTGCTTGATTAGAACTATCATATAATTCGCTTTGTTCCAATACAATCATGGCTACAATTGGCTTGTTTCATTACTTATCACGCGGGCCACAATTCGCTTGTTTTATTAACAACCATGGCTTCTGAATTTCAACAATAATTTTAACGATACTTTTTTTCAATCCTAATTTCAACATTAATTTAAATGTATAAAGTTAGTAAATGAAACGGTATACTTACTTTTGTTAAATGACTCTGCCGATTGATCCCAAACGAACACAAATCGAGATAAGCATTTATAAGAACGACTTTGACTGCCAATTTGAGAAATATTTGAAATTTAAGAAATATTAACATCAAAATAATTTCTATAATGAAATAAATCTATCATATTTAACAACAATTTTGAGAAATATTAGCAAATAATTTGACAAATAACTATCTTAATTAATACACATAATCTCAATAATTTTGTAATATTTAAGACATAATCTCAATTCATAATCGACAAAAGAACTATCTCAATTAATACCTATAATCTCACTAATACATGTATTTCTCGAAAAAACATAACATATAACGCCCATGGTTACTGCCTAATAAATATAAAAATAAACTCCGCTTATCAAGTAACAATCATTGACTAGAATTGCTTTGTTACACAACAATCATACATTCAATCTACACAATAATCATGCCATCAATTACCTACTAAGACAACAATCACTAGCCAATAAGCTAGTTTCTTAACAATCATTTCTTTAATATAAAGTTAGTAAATTAAATTGTACTTACTTGGAGAAGAAACGAATAATTGAGTTTCTGATGATTACAATTTGAGAAATATAAACAACAATTTAAATAATGATGAAAAATGAATTCAAATAAATGATGATTGCTTTCAAGAAATTTTTAAATTTATGTAACAATTTATTTTATTCATTCTTATATACTTAATTATTTAATATTTTACTTAATTAATTATTTAATATTTCTTATATACTTAATTATTTAATCTATTCTTATGTAATTAAATATTTAATTATCTTATGTAATTTATTTTATTCATTCTTATGTAATTAATTATTTAATATTTCTTATGTAATTAATTATTTAAGTCATTCTTATGTAATTAATTATTTAATTAATTTGATGTATCTATTCTTATGAATTTGTATCACAGGCTTACATATAAAACAAAACGTGCCTATCACCACGCTATTATCTAGAACAAACATATACAAATACCCGCTAGTCGCTTTTACAAAGATGACCAGTTCGCTTATCACAGAATAAAGACGTTTAAATTGTCTCTGCTGTAAACCCAATTCTTGTTTATAAGCCTTGGAAAATTCTCGCTCTGCTTGGTTATGCTCCTGAGAAATTCGCTTGTCACAGGTTAAGCAACACAATACCCGCTTATACGTTTATAAACCTACAGCTTGTTCGCTATGTTCGTAAGCGGCAAAAATAGTCAATTTCACGCCGGGCGAAGCATCGCTTTAAAGCGTGTATACTGGCCGTCTCTATTCCCCTACTAACCATAGTATCTCTGAAGTTGTTATACACACACCAAAACAAGAGTTGCTCGTGGATAAACGACTATTTTGCCCCTATTCGTAGCGTCGCCAGTAGCTTATGTAAATTATATTCGCGTAAAATGTACATTTTTACACTAAAAAACCGTTTGGGCGTGTGTATATTGGATCCCCATAGTATCTATCTTATGTATATTAATTAGATGTTTGATCCTGAACTATCGCTTAATTTTCAAATTGTCCCCTCAACTTTGCTATCTTTTCACCATCGTCTCCCCTCGAACTTGTATCTTTTATCTCGCCCCATATACTATTTATTTTTTCTAAGTTGGCTCCTCAAATGTATTTTTAATTAAAATATTTAAAATTTCATCCAAAAAAGAATTATACAATTAATAAATTTCAGATATATATTTTTAAACAATTTAACACGCTTGGGACCTTTTATAATAAATAAAATATTGTTTTTTATTTGATCCCCTTTCTCTCTCCACCCCCCAACTTCATTCCTCCCACCCCCAATCTCTACCGCCCTACTATCAAGGACCTCTTGAGTTGGGCAAGACTAATCACACTAAGTCAAGATTGACAAGCTGACTATGTTTTGGAGTTACTGATGTCCAAGCTCAAGCAAGCATTTCACGATCAAGTTTGATAACTTGTTTGGTAAGTTTGGGGTTACTTAATGGTCAAGTAACAAAGATGCAAATTGTCACCTTGTATGTCTTATATATATGAGAGCATGAAGTCTTTCATGAGCGCATGTAGACAAGACCGCCTAGCATTTAAGTGATTAAAAATAAAGAGAGTTCATGGCATCTAGCTTAAAAATATTCTGGTAGATTAGACTGATGTTTCTATGTCTATGAAAACACTAATTGAGATATCTTGTTTCTAGATATTTGAGCGTATTAGCACATCAATCGCTAAAACGGTAGAATAGTATTCTGAGTCTTGTAATATTCTTCCTGGGTGATTATTAAATGATTCAGAAAGTGTGCTGGGACAAATTTCCTCACATCGAAGTAACTGCTGTAAAATTCTGTGTTGTTTATTTTCAAGAATTTATTCTTTCTATTATTGTCATGTCCGAATTGGAGTTTCAACTCGATAGATCTTAGTAATTAGTGTAATCATGATATCACACCATTAATTACTAAGTTAAGCATCATGTCACATATCCTAGGGAGTGATCCAGTTTATCACAATTACAGTTCCAAATAACGGTCCCCCCCCTCGCTTAGACATTATAATGACAAATAAAGACGCAAACTACTAAGAGTTTTCTAATTTCTTGCTTTCACGTGGTGCCGCAGATCGCGAAGATACGGTAACCTCAAGGAAGACAAATTCTCATATAAGAGTAAAATCGTTGAATAATGGAATCCGACATTCAAACCTTTTTCAAGATAACAAATTGTTTAAACTTTAATCCACCTCGCTTTCAAAGGAACTTATAAAGACTTCATGCTTAAAGGGTCGATCGGATGCTCAAGACTCAAGATCGAGTCAACCAAACGCCAAGCTAAAACTAGAGCTCAGGTGTTTTATCACATAAAGTTATGCTTAAATCACACTTTAGTATACGTTGTTTAAGCACGAGTAACGACTTTAAGTGGTTTTAATTCGACCGGCTTTGTAACAATGCAATTGTAGTTTTTAATCCTAAGTATCGACGATTCATTTCTAAGGCTCATACAAACGACCGCGCCACTGCTTCTCGGTAGTCATGCCAAACCAGCCCCCTATTTCTAGCAGAAACCCACCATCGAGAGGGTCCGTCCCTATGTCCTCGATGACGAGACCCCATCGGCAGGAACCGCCGATAGGTCCTCGATGATCGAGACACGGACCTCGATGTCCATCCAAGACGTATTTTTGTACCGTGTCTCGTCTATCAACTCGACGGGCGGCCTCGACAAGGTGGCCATTTTAGCCTATTTTGGAGCACTATATGCCTTCTTTCATTTTAAAACCCTAACCTTTGATAGTTATTTTCACATTTAATTTTCTCTCAAATTCAAAAGGCAAAAGTAAAATCTCTCATTTAATCTTTCATCATCTTTAAGTAGAGCCAAGTTTCCATAGTCAAGGATTATCAGAATCTTCATTTATAATCAGGATTGGTTGGGAAACTTTGCGCTGCATAGCATGATCAGTTATTCTTAGTTGGAGTAGTGTGTTTAAACTTAGGAGCGAAGTCTCGTTCCTAGTCTTGTGAATCGCTCGTAAAAATCTTACAGATTGTCTCTCTACCTTTCCTTTACTTTCAAGTATTTTCTTTATTTTATTTAATTAAATTTAGTTGTTTATCTCTTGACTAATCAGTTTTGAGCTTTGTGAATGATTTATCGAATAATTTTATATTCACATAGTTCGTTATTTCCGCTATATTAAATTAAAACTTGAAAAAGCTAAGTTTAATTTAAGACCTTATTAACCCCCCCTTAAGGTTATATTTAGCTGAACAAGTTAGACACGAGTCATGTTCTACTTGCTAAAGCTTAAAATCTTGTAGAAAACGCATTATGGGTAAGAACGAAGTACGGGTAGCTCGAACCTTGTCATGCAGTCGTCACAGGCCACTATCAAGCTGATTGATCAAACTACGACTATCGTACAGAACGCCTTTCAAAGATCATGCTCAAAGCATCGACATAAACTACGGGAGGGCGATTATCAAGGTTCCACTCATTCCCATGAAATATCAAATTCTTCTGCCGGGAGCTCATAGGAACTCGACCAAGCCAGGAGTAAATATAAAAGAGTTGTGCCAGCAATCCCTATTTCGAGGTACCAAATTGCGACGTGATAACGAGGAAGACGGCGCTAAGAAAAGTGAAAAGAGAACCTAAGATGGAGTTGAATTCTAAAGCCATACATGTTCTTTCACAATGCCATGTGCATGAGGAGTACTTCTGCAAAGGATGCAAATCGGCTATGTGAAATACGAGACTTTAAACCGCCCATATCGTTCCCAGCTGTCAAAGACTAAAAGCTGCTCAATTTTGACTGTAGAAAGATCAAACTTTCTTAAAATGCATTATGAGTGAGTCTATCAAGGACATGCACCAAAGTTTAACAATCATCATCAACAACTTGATTCTCTAGTAGCCACATTCTCCTCGAAGAATCAATTGGAGAATTATCAAGCCTCAACGCGGAGTTTGGTCAGCGCCATTAACGGCCAAGCGATGTCAAGCACATCTCTCCCACTCAAGCACCTCATTAGGTCCTCGAAAGTCGTAAGAGGAAGTGATATCTAAAAACAAGGCTCGAGAACGGGAGGACGTTAAAAATGGTTTTGGCCGCAAAATAAAAAGTTGTTGAAAAATTTAGAGTTGACGTAGGATGATAAAGACATGGCCATGTTTGCTAGAGACTACAAAAAGTTTCTAAGATTCAAGAAGAACAAGGATGATTATGGACATAAAAGCTTCAAGAAGTATGACAACTATGAAAGGAAGTACGGCGGCAAAGAGAATAAAAGTAAAAAATCTAAAGAAATTAAATGTTTTGAATGCAATAAGCCTGACATCTCAGCATGGATTGTCCTCACTACCTAAGAGGTCTCAAGCCAAGAAAAATATGCAACAAGTGCCACTGGGAGGATAACCTGGTGCTGAATCCGACGGAAATGAGACATTTGAATGTAGCCATTCGCACAAAGACTTTGGCTGAAAAGACTTCGACTCTAATTCCTTCTGGACATTTGTCAAGTAGTGATAGTGAACACTGGTAGAAGCTTGACAAGCCAAGCAATAAATCTAATGAAGTTGTTAGAGACTTTGAAAAATTGCTTAAAAGCGAACAAAGAACTTTCTAAAACAAATAAAAGCTTGTTTGCTAAAACTACTTCTCTCTTGAAATGAAAGCCTACATCAAGTAAAAGTTCGACTCAACCTTAAAAAATGATGGAATTCTTGAAAAAATCTGAGCTTAAAACAACGCCTTAAGAAGGTTGAGTTGGAAAATGGGAACTCAAAAAAGTCACTTAACTCTCGAACAAACAAGTCAATGAAATTTGATGCTCAACGTTATCCAACCAACAAGTGGGTTTCAGTTATTCGAGCGATAACTCATGTATTTCTAATGTTGCTTCACCATCCGCATAAATTTTGTTGTAATCAAGATTTCACTTGCACTTATTATGACAAAGCGGAATCATGAGTCTTCTGGGAGGTCCCGCTCAAAGGCCAAAGTAGATTAGCACCTTATGTCCCAAATCTCAAAGACCTAAACGATCATGAGGAAATTCACTTTAAGCATTAATTCCAAGGACCCAAACTACATCGGGTACCTAGAATGAAATTGAATTGTGTTTGCAGGGGCCGCCATCCACGGCGGAAAATATTTATTTGCCGATAATGGCTGGCCAGCGCATACGACGAGACGCCTTACTTTTTAAAGCTCGCAACGCCGCAGGAAACGGAAGTTCGCTAATCCATTTAAAACCTGGCCAAAATCCTAGGTAAAGGATGCACTGGGTAAGAAAGGTTGCTTTAAGATTAAGGATACTTCGTCATTACGGTGCGAAGTTTAATTTACTTAGAAATGAGTCAATTATGATCATTTCGCAAGATGTTTCATCATCATTTGTTATGCATGTTTATCGCTTAAATAATGTATACTATGTAAAAATTTGGATAAGGTTAAAGCTAGTAATATTTGCATAAATGTTTTATACGATAACGCAGCTCGTGGTATCGACGGTCGGGTCACGCTTAGCATTGAAACGTTGTCTAAATTGCATAAGCATTCTAAATGAAAGGTCTACCTAATCTCAAGCATAAAAAGATGTTTGCGCGATTTATGTCAACTTCAGAAATGCATAAATCATCTTTTAAATCTATTAATCATGCTTTCTCCAAACCATGTGTTTGGATTTGTTACATATGGACTTGTTTGGTGAGATGGATGCCATAGCCTCTCAGTATGCTAACATGTCTTTTAATTGGCCGACGACATCAAGGTTTACTAAAATTTTGTCTCACACAAGAGCGATGAGAATGCGAGTCAAGAGCTTCATGGTGAGTAATAACGACCCGCCCTCGAGTCGCATTAACTGCCGAGTCGCCATCAACCCAGAGTATCTCTTTCTACCAAGATGCCGAGCTACCCCTTCCCCACCTTCGATTGACAGTGCCTTTGTGATTCGGCAGAAAGTTCGGTAAGCGCCCGTTGATTTACCTAAAGCGCATGCATGCTTCTGGGCCAGTGATCACTCAGCCATGTCTTTTATGATTTTGATGTACTCGCTTTTACATTTTGTTTTGGGATGTCAAATTGTAAACTATTTTGTGAATATTTTGTGACTTGGTTTTGATGGATTTTTTATGCTTGGGTCAGGTTAAAGTAACGCCACGACGGGTTAAACTCGGTAGTACAAACATTTAAATTTTCTAACCTGCTTTACCGTTTATCAAATTATCAGTTTTAAGCGGGTTATTAACAAAGATTTTCGTGTCAACCATCGTACGCTTAATTTATTATGTGTCATTTACTCTAATTCAACTCGAGGGTGTACGACTTGAGGCTGTCGCTAAGACATGGGATCCAACACAAATTTTTCTAAGTACTGCAATACCCCTAACAAAATAGCCAGGAGTCGAAGAATGTGACCATTCAAGAAACGTGGGCTCTGACCATGTTAAATGAAGACAATTTTCCAAAATACTTTGGGACATGCCGCTGACACCGCTGCTATACTATCAACCGGGTATTTCTAGACCTATTTCGACAAGACTCCATACGAGCTGTAATGGGTAAAGATCCCTCTAGACGATTACTTTAAAGTTTTCTAGTGTAAATGTTATTCTAAAACACCAAAAAGAATATTGACAAATTTGATTGCTAAATCTATCGAGGCAATTTTTCTTGCTACTCGAAAAACTAGTAAAACATATGTCATCTATAATAAGAAGGATAAATGCGCATAAGAGTCTATTCATGTTAACTTCGATGAATCTAATCTGCTTATGAGAAAGTTATATTGTATTTCTAGGACGATTCATTAGTGTCAACGTGGATTTTGCTTCAAGAAGAGTCGATGAGCCCGAAACAAAGCTTCAAAATGAGTGAAACATCACCATGGGGGAGAAAAACAAATAATCATCGAGAACCGCAAGACGTGGATGATTATCTCCATGGGCGAACACATGAAGATTTACCTAAAGTGTTAATAAAGAATCTGCTAGAATCATCCTCTAGATCTTATCTAAAGTATCTCAAAAGTGGGTAACTACTCGATCCTCCTTAAACAATGTTTGCCTCTATAGTGCTTACGTGTCACAAAGAGTACCTATTAATGTTAAACAAGCTCTAAAGGATCCGGATTGGATTTTGCTCAAAAAGAACTTCAAATAATTTGAAAAGATGCAAAGTTCGCATCTAGTTCAAAACCTCGAGAACAATCATTGGAACAAAATGGATTTCTGTGAAATAAACTTGATGAAACCGGTGTTGTTTTGGTAAAAAGTCATCTTTGTTCAAGGCTATAATCAAGTCGGGCGGGTAGACTTTACTAAACTTTTGCCCGTCATAGTCGAATCCATTCAGATATCTTAGCTTTCGCTTAGTCATATGGATTTCAAGCTACAATAAATGGATGTTAAAAGTGCCTTCTAAATGGTCTGAAGAAGAAATTTTTGTAAACCAACCCCCGGCTTTCAAGAAGCTTAATTATCATAATCACCTATTTAAACCAGATAAAGTCCTTTACGGATTAAAACGGCACCTGTGAGCTTCGTACGAGAGGTTAAGCAAATATTTAGCTTGTCAATAGTTTTAAGAAGGGAAAGCTCGACCTACACTTTTCCTTAAAACCAAGTGGCAAACATCTTATAGTAGTTTAAATATACGCTGATGATATTTCAGCTTCTACCAATGATTTGTCAGATGAGGAATTCTTGCAACGTATTTACGTCGAGTTCTACTTGAGCATTTATGGGGAGCTGAACTTTCTGACCTGCTTAAGCAAACGAACGACGGATTTTCATTTGTCAAAGCAAATTCTCAAAAGAGTCTATAAAGAAATTTGGTACGGATTTATGCAAAAGCGTGATCGTGACTCCTATGTCTACATCAACTAAGCTCGATATGACGAGTAAGGTAAGTCATAATGACTAAATATCGTGGTACGACAGGTTTTTTTATCTTACCGCCGCCTGTAATTCGATATTATGTTTCCTCGTGTTTCAGGTGCTCAAGTTTTCAAGCATGCCCAAAGAGTCTCATCTTTAAAGCGGTTAAAAGACCCCTATGTACGGGAGCGAACCGCCGACTATGGCCTTGTATCAAACGAAAAGAACTTTGAACTCTCTCGGGGTATTCGGGGACGCTGATTTAATGGTGCACACTTTATAGAAAAAGCACAATGGGACTTATTATTTACTGACATAGCTTCACCTCACGGTCGCTAGCAAACAACATAGTGTTGTTATCAACCGCGAGACGCAGTACGTAGCTGTCGAAATTGTTGTTCAAGCGCTTTGGATTTAAACAAACATCGGAGTGATTTTGGGATCATATAATCGCGTACCGGTAAGCATGCGGGACAACACGGAAGGCCATCAACATCGCTAAAAATCCGTGCAATATTCTAGGACCAAGCACATGAGATCCGCCATCATTTCATCGAATCACAAGCAGAAAAGCGGAACATCGATCTCAAGTTCGGAACAAATGCTCAACTTGCTTGTCTTCACCAAACCACTACACGAGGATTAATTCTAACCGCATTAGGCGAGCTGTGGACGCTGATCTTCTAAGATGTGATATGTCTCCTTATGTCTTTTATGCTTGAGTTCTATGCAGCATGTGGTTTACTTAAGTCAAAAGCATTTTTTTTGTGTACTATATCATTTATAAAGCCCAAATGGATAATATTGTCCGCTTTGGCGGTTAGTCAGACGATGGTTATTGTTGATGCTAAAGCTGCTGTGATCAAAGTGTCATAATCGAGAAAGCGACGTGTCCGCTTTTGTTGTGATTTTGACGTTGGGCGACTTTGTAGTTCGGGAATAGCTGACGCAAGGCCGGGTTAAGCCTGATGGTTGGTTCAAGGCATTTGGGTTGATTTGGTCTAGAATTCGAGACCTGTCTCTAACGGTGTCCCGATAAGGTCCCTGAGCAGCGTGAAGAAACCTCCCTTCACTGGGGCCATCGAGACCTCATGCTCGACGAGGTCTCGACGCACAAATGACCCCGCCTCTCCGTATGTAATTCCCCATCGAGACCCCCCACCCCTTCAATAGGTCCCGATGTAAGCGATAAAAGCAATTTCAACATGCCTATCGAGACTTCATCGAGACCCTCTGAGTCTCAATACGGAAGCCCTATATATACCCCCTCAATCGGTTTTTTTTTGCTATTCTTCACCAAAACAATTCAACCTCCACAACCCAAAAACTTCCTTAAACCGCTCTCTTCTTGGAATTCAATTTCTCATCCAAAATTCATCAAAGTTCATATTTTTTCACTTAAAATCACCAAAATTACACTCACCCAACATATCCACTCAACTTCCTTACTTCAGATCACCATCCAAATGGACAAAACTTCCAATCCTAAGAAAGAGGTATAAACCAAAACCCCCAACCCTCAAACCGTTGTCATTTATGAAAGGAGTTCTCAACCTAGACCATAAATCGCAAATGTATCAATTTCTAGCAAGTGGGTGGAAAAAGGTATGATGGGAAATGAATATACTGATGGCTATTTCTAATACGCAGGTCGACTGGGAGTGGTACACACTTTAGGATCTTATTTATGTCCAAAAACGGGAGCAATTTTTGCAAGTTCTAATTATTTTTTCTCGAATTAAGTTTACTTTTCTATGAACATTTGTTTATTTCAACACCTAACAAGAATAGTATTAGTATTAAATCGACTATAATACGCACTCGAGTATAAGATGCAGGAATTTGAAGGAAGATTTCTGCTTGTCCTCGCTGGTATCAGATTCTATGCCAAGTAGGACGCGTATTCTCCGGGCGGATGAACAGTCGGTTGCTCGTGCTTAATCGAAATGTTGAATAATACCGAGATTTAGAAACGGCTATGTAGAAGAAAGTAGTCGATACATCGCCATGCCTACATTTTAAAGCACGGGAGGCTAGGAATGGCTATGTGGAAGCAGTAGGGTAGTTGATACATTGCCATGCCTACATTTGTATACGGGGGAGGCGCGTTTTGTTAATACATGTGTTGTGAAGTCCTTAGTCCCCGTAGGATCTCAAGATAGGAATCCTAATAGAGTTGTCAACTCCCTAACCTACAAATTCTTGATGAGAGAAAGGATAAATCTTCCTATCTTTATAGCCTTCCATACAAGACTCAAACAACAATGCCACTATTCTTCCGTATAGATTGATCACCCATATCATGGAAGTTCAAGGGCGAGCAGTTTCCTGTAGGACCCCTATCGCTAGGCAAAACTCATAGGTTCAACAAGGAGTACTTCAAAACTTGCACCATTTCCTATCATAACAATCAACTTTGATGGAAATGGGAAGCCAAGTTGGCCAATCGAGCGGATAGAAAAGCCATCCTTACAATGATGCGTAGGAAATGGTTCCGGGAGGTGGATGACTTATAGGATCCGCGCTTTTGACGATGACGATAATGATGATAAAGGATTACGATGACGCAGATGGGCGAGGATGCCGATGATAGCCGGGATGGTGAGACATTTATTACCACCGATGCCACTCATTTACGCCAGAAAGCAAAAATCTTCAATGACCAATGGGTATTAAATGAGTTCGAGCGAGGAAAAGTCATCAATGCAATCAAGTTCTCATAGAATCTAGTACTAATTTTTCTGTGATAAACACCAAGTTCATACATCCCTGATCCTCAAATTGATATATAAATTAATCTAAACACATAAAATAAAATGTATGAATACGAGAATCCTTACATTTCAACGGGAAGTTTGAACGAACCAAATCCCCTGTGGATACAAAGCCCTCGCTTGAAAGCCCCTTCAAAAACTCTTGCATGCTTGCTCAACACCGAAACGATGTCCTCTAGATTGCACACACCAAGAGGGGAAACTAACCGAAAATTTGAACTTGCTGTAGCTCGAAGATGAATAAGAATTGGAAGAGAAAACCTAATTCACCAAGCAGAGGGCTGCATCTTTTTGAGAGGAGTGGAGGTTTTGTGATCTCTAATGTCATGAAAACCTAATCCCCTCTTAAATACCAAGTCCCAAAATTCCACTGCTAAGCAACTCGTTAAGAAATCGCTTAACTCAGTAACTTATTTAGACCATATGAGCTTTAATTAAATAACGAAAGTTAAGCTTTAAAGTTTCAAGAGGTGTTTAATCAACAATTCATGCTGGCTTCTGCAGCATGTATCAACCTGTGGATTTAACTTTTCACTCATCGAGGATACAATACATGTATATTATATATTTCAACGGCATGTGAAATAAATAATGGGTAACTATATGAATGAATCACGCATTCATGTAGTTTTTAGTTAACAATCAGATTAAAACACAAAGGAACTTTTGTTTTAATCAATTACTTAACTTATTCCAGAAAGTGAATGAACTAGCTCCCACTGAACTTTGCCAATGCTCACGAAATTCATTAAACTCGTGAAAACCAAACTCGTTGAACTGGCTGCGGAAAGGATCTCAACCCGAGACGCATGCTAATCCATACACGGATCCCGAGTTTTGCATGACTTCTGTGATAATTTTATGATATGTAAAAGCTTGAAGAGGATAAATGATTACAATCACATCCTTTACCGAAATATCACTTACAAGCAGCTTTACATTCCATCGAATCTCGGTCTCTCTCAACCACGGAATCATTGATTACTAAGATTATCCCGAATAGTCACGCACGACTATGATCAAATGGATTTCAAATCCACTTCTCGGGTTCTATCTGCAGTTTACAACACAACTCGAAGTGTGTTAAAACACATCTGCCTTATAAATGCATTGTTTTTAACATTACTAACAAAAACAGATTGACCGGTCAAGTTGTAATATCGGCTCAAAGCTTTGGGCTAAATTTTATCGAGCATACTAGATTTCTTAAATTCCCTATTATTGGAAATTTTGGTTAATAGCTTTCATATGGTACAACCTGCCCATAATGCTACTATCACATTCGGCCATAAAGGAAAATCAACAACTGATCCATTCCATGTAACTAGCTATTCTCTATTCCCCTTTAAAAGCTTACTACCAAATATTCCCCGAATCCGCTGCGGAATACCTTTTTTTAGTAAAACTTCACAATTCCAATCACGGAATCATGTTATCATAGTCATGTGCACAATACAACAATTGACGCCGACATACTTGAATCATATTACTATGTAATACTTCCAACCACTCATTAACGCAGGCCCTTACTAGCTGGATTGCACTTAACGAAGAGTTGCCTTAATAATAAAGAGAATCATTTCATTTATAATTTAATCTATTATAGATTCTCAATCACCCGAGCTCATACATCTTAAACTTAACAAGCAAATGTCACGCAGTTTCTCACATATATATTAACTGACCGATCAGTAATGTGTCACATATATGGCCGGGCTCACAAATATACAAGAATCTATCAATACTATACCTTATAAGGTCAGGAAGATTTCTTCAACATTTAGTGTATAAACTTCATTTATGCAGCTATTTATCTCCCACTAACCTTTAAGGAATCTGTTGTTCTTTTCATCACTCTTGATTCTTATTGATTTTCATCAAGCATCAAAGCCGGTGAATAACTCATTATACTCAATCTTAAGTTTCAGAACTTTAGATCCTAAGAGTATAGAAACTTTTTATATTCTCGCTGAGACGTGGAGTTCCAATAACAATGTCAAGTATCCATCACCGATCATTACTTAGGAACATTCTTTGGATAACTGCTGTAATCTACACGTTACACTTCAAAGGAATAAGAATAAGAAAAAGAAATAAACATGAGCACGCTAACTAAATTTAATGTGTTTAATATTGGTTTCTCAACCAAACGTATGATTAAAGGCTCATTCATGACCGATTGCTCATTTAATGAGAATACATTTATTACTTCATGATTTACCATCCGTAAAACTAATATAGAACGGGGCTCTTACCTCGACGAATCACCATCCGTAAGATAAAATGTAGCCTTTTATACTCAACCCATGTATTCACATCTTATTTCATTTAAAATGACCTCAAGTCATTTATTGAGTATTATTTATTCATGTTGCCATTTGTATCACTACATTTAGCTTTAAACGATCAAGAGCGGATACTCCTCGATATAACCGGGCGGTTCTACATCGGTTTCGTATTCTACTTGTCTACTGAATTATTTAAGTCACATATTTATTTCACTATTTGTACTTCATAAATTAAGACTCTATATGTACAACAAATCGCGATTATCATAGTTTCGAGTGGAAAGAATACGCCTTCCTTCTCGTTATGTACAAAATTTGACTTAATATCAACTTTGGATCCGAAAGTTAAATTATGTCTACTACGCTGATATAATACTAATCTCTTATCCTATACGAGACATTTCGTAGTTTGCTTATCAAACACAAATTCGAGTTGTCTCACAAATAATATGAATAAATTAATTTAAAGGTAGCGTAGCAACCTTAATGGTGAAATTATTTCATTTTTTGTGTTTCACCCATCGTTAAACATGCAATCCTTACCAGACACTCAACTAACGACACATCTAAGGTTAATGAAATTATCTCGTATATGAAATTGAAAGATCTCATCCATTTGTGTTTTAACTTCATTAAACACAATTCTTTAATTACGATCTTAACAAGTAATGCTTTTAAGATTAGAAACATGTCTCATTCTTCGGATGATATACTACTTATATCGACGATACAATCACCAACTTCATAGTATCTATACGGGTCCTTTCCATACCCCTTATCAACTCGATGCATTCAATGACTCAAATCTTCAATTAACTTGTATGTAAACATACAAACTTAATTTAGACTAAATAACCTCCCACTAAGTCTAAGAAGAGTCGACTTAGTTCATCTTCTTCAAGATTATACCTGTCTGCTCGAGTCATTATCCATAAGTATTATTCAATCGCTTTCATTGCTCAAGGTGTCCTTTTTAAAGAAAGAGTAGTAATGTTTCAATCGATTCACCCGATACGGAAACGCAGTAAGTCAAACATGACACCCTCTTTTCTACTCTACAAGTGCAAAGAAAATAGTTTAGAATCCCCAACTCATCTTCATGGAAGATGAAATCACAGGTTTTAAAATGTAGTCGCTATCATTACATAAGAGCTCGATAACTTTCTTTGTATCTTGTCTTCCAGCCTATTGTTAGGTTTGGTTCATATCCATGATTAAATCACGCGAGTCAAAATTAGTGTTCTCGACACTCGATAGCCATACCAAGACATTACAAATTACAACAAAATTATTCGAGATATGTAGATTTAATCAAATCTCTTCAATTCCTAAATGTTACTTAAAATCCTTTCTATCTATGCTTAAGTTCAAATAACGAAGTGAATCACTAACTTCAACTTATAGTTCCATACCACTCATCCGCATAAGTGACGCCGAGAACCGATAGATAATTTGCTTATTTGGTTACATACCATGCCTTGCTTTCTCACCCATGAATCCATGCTTCATCATGTTAAAGAAACTAAATACCCATCACATGTCTCGAAATGTGTATACACAACATTCAAGATCATTCAATAATTTTTCAATCGAGTTATAAAAGAGATCAAACTATTTATCATTTAAGACTTGTTTGGTGGCTAGACAATATGACATATCGATCTTCATAAGATCATCACCATTGAATCAAAAATTAATTATCCTTCAATCATATCACGTGATTCCTTTGTTCACTTGAACCAAAGTTCATGCAACGAACAACATATTTGAAACCAAGTCTTAAATGTTTGTGGTATTTAAAGTTTTATCCTCTATTAGCATTGCCAACCGACATAAATGGGTCAGTTAAGACGCCAGAACACTTTGTTTCAAATGTGCTTCATTCGATTTCTCCTTAACTTATTTTATTTCACATTATAAAAGTCATGCATTTATTTCCTACAATGAACGGTGAATAAAATAGGTAAAACTTTGAATATTAAAGATAATAGAAATATACAACTTTAAAACAAACAACAGAAGTTCAAAACATCCATATGTATTTACAAAAATGAATCAGAATATAATACCGCATTTCAAATTCACAAATGTACAAGGTATCAAGATCTACTATACTTGACTCAAACGGCAACACTGCATACATTTTGAATCAAGTATAATAGTAGGTTATCAATCAACTATGTAAAGTAATATGCAAGGTACCAAAGTCTATTATGCCCAGATTCAAATGGCAACACTGCATACATTTTGAATCCAACACAATAGTAGGTTACCAACCAATTACGAAACTACACAACTCTCAGATCACTAAAGATACCATACAGATGCTGTATCTCCGACAGGTTAAGATACCAATTAAACCAAATAGCTTACTGAGTGATCATAATGAAGCCCACAACGCATTGAAATCACTTCAACACGATCCATCATTATATCAGTGCAAAACCCGTAACACCCGCCATCACAACAGTACTCCGCATAATGCAACCGATTTCAAAACTTTAAAATTGCCTCGATACATTGCTTAAATTTTAATTGGGCGAGATTAATGTTATTTAACTTTATTTAACCACGCATATTAGCACATATTCGCCAAATACTTACCTACATGAAAAAATAAATAAATAACACACATTTAGGAGATATGATATGACCCCTAGATTCCATTACATCACTTAACAAAGTTGAAATGCCAACATAAGTCCCATTACAACACCCTTAAGTCACAAGTCTCAGATTCTTCAGCCCTCAAACTTCATGCTTCCTCCAAGTGCCGTCTCATGGAGACAAGTATTCAATGCCACCACAACAAGACATACCATCACCAACCCAACTTAGACAAAGACGTTGTGCTCGTGGATAAACGAATACAAGAATAAAAGAAATACGACTCGCCATAGCCGCTTACAACATTTCCCTAAGACGCGCACTGTGAAATTAATAAATTAAACCGGGTCATATCTAAATACCTCTATTTCCATTCCATAACAATATATATGGAAAAAAATATTAACAAATAAATAAATGCACTTAATTGTCATATATATTAAATGAAATGAGATTAAATGTGTTCATAATCGAATTAATTAATTACCCATTATTTTATTAACAATTAATTATCAATTAATATAAATTTTTGAATTTAAATATATTCTATTATTATGATTAATGATAATTATTACAATAATTATCAGCTACTTAAATCATGAATAATTACTTACAAGCAATTAACTCCAAAATTTAAAATTTAAAAGCATTATGAAACATATTTTCTAAAATTAATACCAATTAAAATAATTATGAAAGTGGAAATATAAATCAAATTTAATGCCATTCAAGACATATGAAAAAAATTTAACATTTAAACCTAAATTAATAATTACCAATAAATTTTAAACAAAAAATAATTACATAAAATACATTTAGGATTTTCTAAAACGGACGACCTACCAACGACCAAAACCGGCCGCCTCCGCCACCCACGACTGAAACGCCAGCCGGGTGCCATAGACGGCCGATGGTTAATACCCGGTGGTCGAACGTAGCTCCCATCGACGCGCCCGGGAGGTGGTCCGCAAGTTCATGACCGATTTTTGCAAGTAATTCATTTCGCTTTCGCTTTTTCGATTAATCAACTTTCGTAAAAAACGATTTGGGAGCTTCTTAAAATTCAAACAATTCTTCCGATTTTTCTGAACATCAACAATATCATTATCAACACGCCCAAGTTTAATTTTATCAAAAACACTTTCTATTTTTCTTTAATAAACCCAAACAATCCGTAAATTAAACGAATTTTTTGGAGTACTTAAAAATTTCAAAAACTTCTTAAAACAAAATGGCATGAACTCCAAAGTGTCAAGAACAATACGTATTTAATTTCGTAATTTTCCTCAAATTTCTAAACCTCACTGTGAAATTAAAATAATTCTACCTCAAATTAAACGCAAATTAATCAATTTTTTAATCCCTTTCGCTTCATGAAACAATTAAATAAACTTCAAATCATCAAAATCAATACATGAAATGATTTATCTACTATGAACATAGAGAATGAGTTGATTTTTTCATATTATATATTCATCAATCAATATATAAATCACAAATAATCAAAATTAACTAACAATCATGTCAAATACACAATCAAATTAGATAAAATATATCAAACTCGAGTAGGCTCGATAATTAATTGTTAATCTAGTATGAATTTCATTTCAGGATCAACACCCACCATACGAACCTTGGATCCTCAAATTGATATAAATTAATCTAAACACACAAAATAAATGTAATATCTGGTAATCCTTACATTTCAACTAGAAGTCGAATTTAACTCAAATCCCCACGACAGGCCTCGCTTTGAAAGCCCCTTCAAAATCCTCTCTCTAATGCTTGTTTAATCGAACGATGTCCCTGTGATCGCATTACCACCAAGAGGGAAACGAACCAGTAATTTCGAACTGCTAGAAGCTCAAGATTTAATAATAAGAATCGGAAGAGAAAAACTCTTCCTAATTCACCAAGACAAGTAATTGAGAGGGAGGAGGTTTTTGTGGATTCTAATGTCACGAAACCTAATCCCCTCTTAAATACCAAGCCCCAAAATTCCACCTCTCAGGTTACCTTCGTTAAGAAATGGCTAACTTCGTTAACTTAATTAGACCGTTATGAGCTTCTAATTAAATAATGAGTTACTAGTGAGTTGTTCTATTTTACCAATTTAACAAGTCAATTAAAATACTAACGAAGTCAATATCGAATAACTTATCAAGTTATTCATCGATTTCGAATTATGAACAACTTTAAGTATAAACTTAATTACGTTCATCAACATATATTCTTTGACAAATATATAAATATTGAGAAATACATTTCTCAATATACAAAGCCTTCGTTTAATTTCATTCATGAAATATTATTCTAATATCAATAGACAAGTACATGACTTTCTGTGCCTCAGATATCAAGAAGTTGTATAATAATAATAATTGACCAATTACTATTATTATAAATCTGCTAATGAGTAAGATCTAAAGAATCGCTCATAACCCCTTAAATTATCATGAACTCCACACTAGTAATATACCATTACTAAGCAACACTAAGTTCTAACAATCACATTTAACCAACCCTAAAATGAATTTGCACAATTTGCCGCAACGGACATAATAAAAGGAAATCACATTGATTTCCAGCAAGTCTAACTTATGAAGGGGTAAGCCACTCTTATAAAGGACAACAAGAAACTCAAAATACGTCAAAGTGGTCATTTAAACGTGTTTAGACTTATGTCATAGCTTTATTATGGTTGTTTTTGGATGTTTTCTTTAACTATTTCTTGTCACTTTATCTTGTTACTATGTTATTATTGTGTTGGAATGTCGTTTCCGATTGTTTGTTGTTTTTATTGCGCAAGAAAATATCGGGAATCTTATGTCAAGTGAGCCGATGCCATTTATTTATATCTCTCTCTCCTTAGTATATGTTTCAAATTTGTTATCATAAAAACGGGAGTTTGTTGAATAAATGAACTGATTCAAACCTTTTTTTAAAGATAACAAATTATTGTTTAAACGAACTAATTCGCTTTCAAGTGAACTTCGCGATTAGGTTTCATTTTTAAAGACTTCAAGTCAGCTTTAAAGGTCGATCTGGATGCTCGAATACTCAAGATCGAGTCAACCAAACGCCAAGCTGTTCTGGGGAGCTCGTGGTCTTTATTGTTATAGGCGTTATGAAACTCTACACTTTAGTATATGTTGTTTAAGTAATGGTAGTAACGACTTTCATGGGTTTTAATCTTCGACCGGAGAATAGCTACCAGAAGTTTCTAATCCTAAGTATCGATTGATTCTACTGCTAAGGCTCATGTAAAATGATTGCGTGTCATTTCGCTTCGAAGTTGGCGTGAAACGATCCTTATTTCGAGTAGAGAAACTCTGCACTATCGGTAGGTTCGCCCAAGCAGTAACTTCGATGATCGAGACCCCATCGGTGGTTCCGTCTCGAGTGTGCCCCGGGATGACGAGACTGTATCTCTGAGGCAGCCCATCTAAGACGAGTTTTTAGCCGCTGTCTCTCGCTCATCGGGTCTCACGAAACTATGACATACTTATTGGAGCACTATATAAGCTTCTTTCTATTTTAAACTTAACCATTTTGACAAATATTTTCACATTTAATTTTCTTTCAAATTCGAAAAGGCAAAAGTAAAGCTCTATATTTAATCTTCTACTATCTTCTAGTAGAGAGCAAGCTTCCATAGTCAGTGATTATTGCAATCTTCATTTATAATTGCATTGGTCGAAATCATGTATAAAGATAAGATCGTTATTCTTAGTCGAGGCAGGTTTAAATACTAGGTTTAAGCCCTGGGTTCCTAGTCTGCTGATTAGTGTCAAAATCATTAACTTGGAGTTCAATTTGGTCAGAGGCTGTTAAGCCTAATAATAGCCCAGAGTGAAGTCAGTTTGTGTGTAATCAAACAATTCTTCAAGAGCTAGCTTATCCTTACCAAACTCGAGGTCGGAAGTCAAGTGTCGAAAGTATTAGGAACCGTTTCAGAAAAATCTTTGTATTAGTCTCTACCTTTCCTCTTACTTTCAAGTATTTTTTCTTTATTTTAGTTAATTATATTTTAGTTGCTTATCTCGATTTAATCGCTTCGAAGCTTGGGTAGTCGATTTATCGAATCAACTTTATATTCATTTACAGTTTGTTATTTCCTTATATTAAATTAAAACTGAAAAGCTAGAAGTTTAATTTTAAAATCTTAGTCACTTCCCCACCCCCCACTCCCCCACCCCCCTCTAAGTTATATTTAAAGCTAACAAAACCCCAACACCTTTCTCTCCCACAAATGTCAAGTTCTTCCTTCCGCCTCTCTCGCAGTTAACTCCTAAGTTCGACCGATGCAAGGATTTAACAGAAGTAGCAAGTAAACTTGCTGTTAAATGTAAATAAATAAGGCTAATTAATTCGTATAGAAACAAGTAGAAATTATATCCAAATAATTTTCATCTAAAAAAAAAAACATAAAAAATGGCTAAACAAGTATATTCAATCATATATAAAGGTTCTCAGCATGGATTCAAATAATGTAATTAAAAGAGCTTATCATTGGATGCTTTACCACTGCAAGATATTAGATTAACATTTTTGAAGAACGATACCCACAATGAGCTCAGAACAATAATTGGGGGAGGACGGCGGGCAGTGGTAGTTTTGGGTGGCGAGAGCTCATTGGCCGAGAAGAAAGAGGGTCAAATTAAAAAAATAAATACTATTTTATTTATTATAAAAGGTTACCACATATTAAGTTATTTTAAAATATGCCAAATTAATTAATTGTATAATTCTTTTTTTGCCTCTGTGATTATATGAAAATTTTAATTAAAAAACGCTATTGGCGCATTCCGTAAAAGAGTAAATAAAGATGCTGGGTAGGCTAAAAGATAAAGTTTAGAAAGAAGAAAGTTCGGTGACAAAGCTTGAAAACGAAGATAGTTCAAGTGGGCAAATGGCTAATTAGCTTATCTATAAAAGAGGATGAATATATATATGTCACCATCTTAAATAGTTATAACATAAACTATACATATTCTTTCAAACCCTTTCTTATCCCTCACACCAAATAACGTTATGATTTGTAGTTTCAGATACTCTCGATAATACTACCCTCAGGGTAGAAACATGCATAAGTAAAGCTAAACCAAGTCAAGCCATTCGTTGAATCAAAGAAAGTGCTCGAACTCTACGAGAGTTAAGCGCCAGACGTTTCAGAGCTTCTATCACTTCAAACTTCTTTTATTATATAGAATTTGTTATATTTTCTTATGATTTCATTTGTTGTTATTATTTTGTTACGAAAGTGTCTATTTTATTAATGTTAATATCTATTACAAAATGACTGGTTTCGCTTTGTGTCATAAATGTTAATTAGCTTATTAATCGATCGTTAAACAAAAACTTTTGCACTGCTCGAATTTGAACTTTGAAATAAAATGAAGCACCACACAAAGCGCACGCGAACTGCTAATCGCTCTTTAATGATCGGTGCTGGAGTCGAAATTTTTTGCCGAGTTTCTCCGCCACATGACTACGCCACATATCGCCCCCGGCATTGCATATCCCGGGTCCCATCCGTTATGTTATCTGATAAATCTAAACCGGACGGATAAATTAGCTGCAAAAATCGTGTCTTCTGGCATCGAATCACCATTATCTAAGCGGTTAATAAGTGACCGCCCATTAAATAATTAAGATTCAAAAAACGTAAAAAAAATTCAAATACCCTATAATATTCGATAAAAGTATCCAAAAATATCCAAAATAAGCATCCAACAATTCGAAAATTACTATCCAGCTTATAATGTTCAATTCGACAGCTCTGTGTCGACTTAATGTGTAATCCCAAAAAATGTAGCAATAGCTCACAAATTTATTACAACATGTACTGAGAATTGATCATTTACTGCATCATTATATTTCAGAAGATGTAATGCACAAAACAATATGAATGATGAAACAGAAAAATATCACAAAATAACGAAACAAAAATATATTATTAACATATAAGTTATCGAATACTGAATGCATTTTAGAGAATCAAGAGCCTCGAAAAATACATAGAATAAAATCAAAGAATCAACAAAAATTTAAACAATATCGTTGTATAACTTAAAAAATCAAAATTAACAAAGCATAACATTAATACATTATTAACATATAAGTTACAAACAAATCAATAATAAGTTATTATACTATTTACATACATATAAAAATATAAATTAATTAACGACAAAACCTAAACAAATCCCTAATAAAAATCATAAATGAAATCATGTGAATAATCAATCAGAATAATTATCAAACATTAATTAGAACCCTTAATCGAAACCCTAAATTGAAACCCTCAATTTAAACCTTAAATCGAAACCCTAAATTGAAACTCTTAATTTAAAAATTAAATTGAAACCCTAAATTGAAATCCCTAATTTAAACCTTAAATTGAAATCCTAAATTGAAACCCCTAATTCAATCATAAAATTGAAACACAAATCGATTTATGATTGATGATTCACGTAAAGGTTGAAATTTTCACTCTGCAGACAAAAAGATGTATGAAAGTATAGAATTTAAACCTTTAAAGCTTGGGCGGCCGAAATGATATATCCCATCTCTTATCGGGTAATTCACGGGTTATCGGTCCGGTTTATTTCTGACAGATAAAAATTACACCAATTTTCACCATACGTGTTACCTGCCTCTGGTTTTAATCGTAGAAATGGGATCTCCCGGTAGAATAACGGCACTACTCACGGTATATAAGCCGAGGCCTGCTAACAGTTTGGCGCCATTTTTCATATTGGCATTTCGCATTTGGCATCTCCAACCAACCGCCAAATCAAGGTCTCTCTCTCTCTCTCTCTCTCACACACACACACACACCTGATGAACTAATCTATTAAGGTCCGAAATTCGATCGTATTTATTAGTATTTTGATTCAATCAGATTAGTATTTATTCAAATTCTAGGTTGGCTGGAATTTCTAATTTTTTCGTAATCTGTAAATTAATGAATTTCAAGCCTTGAAATGCACAAAATTGATGAGTTTGTACTGAATTTCGTTTGAAATTTACTATAAAGTCGTTCGCTAGCTAACGAGGAGTTGAATTTTCGATCGGTTTAGTATCATCGATCAGGTTTCGTAATTCTATTGTTGCGTTTATTGATGTAGAATTGATAGAATTAATAGCTAATAGGCGTGTTTGTTAGTCGTTTAGACATGTGATTTAGCTAATGAATTCTACTTTAGTTTAATTGGATTTGCAATTTTTTTTGTGTGTTTTTATTTATTTTTCGTAATGGCTTGATTATCAGCAACCTAAAATTGTTATAATTAAAGGATAAATACTCGCAGTTTCTCAATTCTAGCAAATCTGCATGTATGTTTGTTTGTATATATGTGTACGTATGTATGTACGTACATATGTGTGTATGTATGTATATATGTGTGTACTCGTGTATATGTTTGTATATGTATATATGTGTGTGTACGCATGTCTCTATGTATCTATTCATGTATTTTGATCTATGTATGTACATGTTTACATCTAATGATCGATTCTGCTGCAACTTCCAGTATAAAGGTTAGAGTGTTGCTGTGTTGACAATACATACAATTATTGTGCATACAGTGTTCTACTTATGGCCTTGGTTAACCCCAGTTAGGTTCATGACGTTGTTGCTAGGTTGCTTTGGGTATCTAAGAACTGGAAGCTCCATATGAAATGTAAATGTTGCGGTTTTCATTTGGTTAATGATCATATAGAGTTATAGACCTATGAGTTGCTAGTTAGAATGATATTATGTGAGCTGATTTGTGTTTAATTTCCATTTTTAGAAGTGTATCAGAGTATCATTTTAGCCATGAAAATTTGAACTAGACCAGGGTATCTCTTAATTGGCCCATCCCCATAGTTCAGCGGGATAGTTGCTAGTTAGTCCAGTGCTACTAGTTTAATGTATGTATATAAACCTTCATATGTTCTCATTGCATCGATTTATAATAAATGAAACTTTAGCCCTGTTTATCCATTTTCGGGAACTACTGAACTCTTTTATAATTAAGAATGGAATTGAATGACCAGTGGAACTGATCATTTTCCGTTAAACATTTTCTACACATTTGTGTCTTTCGTGAAGTAGTATATAGTGTTTGTACTTCACTCTTGGGTTAATTTAGAAACAGCCTCCCTGACTCCCTGTTATCATAGGGGGGTAAGGCTACGTACTATCCAACCCTTTTACCCCGCTTAGGCGGGAGCCTCTTCAGAAGAATTGAGGCATGTTGATGATGTGTTTGTGGAGTGTCCTGAATCCTGGAATTACTAGAGAGTTCTAAAAACTACCTTAACCCCTTTCTCTTTATTGGATGCAGAATTGAAGCGAAAGATCAGGCTATTTGTACAAATGGGAGAATCAAAAGAAAAGGGAGTTTCTTCATCGGTTAATTCACAAGACAGTAGTTCACTGTTAGGTATTATCTCAAATCTGTTTGCTCTCATTTGAACTGAACTGTAATCATAGATAGAGACATCCTTCCTGACATATGATATAAAATGGGTAAGTGGAGAGCTTGGAAGCTTGATAATGACTCAAACATGGATTATGTAGAAATTGAGGTTGTTTGGTTGAGCTTATTTCAGGACCTTATAATATATCATCTGTAGAGAAAGCTTGAACTCTTAGCCATCTTTTTTGGAGAAGAAAAGGCTCCAAGAAAAGCTTAGAAAAACATCCTCATTAGGAGACTGAAAATTATGAAACTGATAGATAATCAAATCATACTCTAATGGACAACATGATTTTTCTGTGTACTTGGTTGCTTCTAAGTGGATTTTTTCTGCATATTTTCAGTTCATATAAGAGGAATCTAGTTTTTCTTCACGAGAAGCATGATATGTATATTTTTCTTTGTTTTTGTGGTAGATTTTGACCTCAAAAACGACTTTCTCAACTCCTGGAAGCCGAAGTCTGGGGGAGAAGCTAATCTAATGGATATTGACTTCGGATCACCGGTTAAGAGCAAGAAGAAAACATTTGGCTTTGACAAAATGTACACTCTGAGACACTTTCGGATTATCTCAGCTTTAGATCATTAAAGTCAACTATTTTATTTTCTCAACCGAAAGTTGTTTGATGACAAACTTTCAGGAATCAACAGCTATTGATTGTTTCCCTTTCATTATTAATCAATTATAAATATGCTGGCTTAAATAGGAAACTTAGAATGCAAATTTTGGCTGAAATGATATTCTTGCAGCGCCACGAATATGTTAGTAATGTACTCATGTTTCTGGTTCTTCTTTCTTTTTCTTTTTCAGGGATATGGATTTCAATCTTGACAGTGGATTTGGAAAGCTGTCATCTTTTAACATAGACTTGCCAGATCTTGATGTATCTTCTCCCTTGAAAAGAGATGGGAAACATAAAGAGAAATCCAAGGATGCATCTGGCAAAGAAAATAATAAAGGGAAAGCAGATCGCTTTGACTTCTCTTTTGACTTTATGGAGTAAGTGTATATAGATTTAAAGGCCCCTTGGAACATTCATTTATGTTCTAATATGTTCATTGTCATTATTACATACTTCATCATAACTGCACCATCTCAAGAATTTGAGTTGCGCCTGATTCCCTTTGCTTTCTTTTACTGATTTCAGGATGGACAGTTTCAATTTTAAATCACCTGCGAAGAAAAATAAGATGAATGTGGCGGGTGAAGATAAAAATGATTCTCCAAAAGGAGAAGAACATCAAGGTGCTACAATCCAACTGACGGAAGAAATTGGTCGACTGGAAGTTGGATTATCTGAGAAAACAACAGTGTCGGGCGATTTGAGCTCTTCAAACACCACTATGCTGCATGGTGGCATAGATTCTGATTTAACTAAAGATGATGCCTCTCATCAGTCAATAGAAAAGGAAAATAGTAGTTCAGAAAATATGACTGCTGAAAATGTTGCAGTAGCATCTGCTGGTAGAGATCATGACTCCCCAAGAGGCAAGGTCTCTACGAAGTGTACAGGATATGATGATAGTACATTGAAAACTCCAACTGCAGAGAATGTTACAACTGTGTCAGGTGTTTCGAGAACTTCAAATAGCAATACACAGCATGTTGGTGGGGATCCTAACTCCACAAGTGACAATATCTCTCTATCGTCTCCAGGAAATAATAACAGTAATACAAAGCTACAGGAGGAATCAATTATTAACAAGACACTAATTTCCGCGATTCAGCAAACAGACTTCCAAACTGAAAAGAGAAGCCATGGAGGAGAATTTACACAGGAAATAGGCTCATCCAACTCTTTACGAGAACACTCGGTCCATTCTACTTCTGAAGCAGACTCAGGTGAAGATACCGGATTACTGCAAGAGAAAGACATTTTGGCTTCAAATACAGTTTTAGGTGGAGAACAAGATGATAAAGAGAATGTTACAGCTGATTCAGGTTCTAGAAATGAAAAAGTGGTGCTGGAGAAATCTTCTCAGCAAATTGCAAATGCAGAGCCACAACATCTCACAGAAGGTCATGATGTTAATAACAGTATGGAATGCCTTGAACAGGTTCAGTGTAATTATGATAAAAAATTGCCTCCTGATATAAATATGTCCAGCCAAATGCTTCTCAGAGGTCGAATGAATGAGGACCCAACCAGAAATTTTCCTATGCCTTCAATTAGCAGGTTAGTTTGTCTATAGTCCTGAATTAAGGAATGGTGGTTAGAGCAATAGCTGTGTAGAAATTAAAATGCTTGTAGCTCAGGATAAGCTTTTGGTTTCTGGATCAGGATGAATATGAATATCAAAATGAAAAAGTTTTTAGATATTTGATTATTCAAAATTGGCCTAATTATGAATCACTTGAATGATGAAGCATCTTCACATTTGTTGCAGAGCAAAGGTCGACTATGCTATTCCAGCTAGTGAAGCTCTTATTACCAGGTCGAAGTACTTCACTGGATCAAGTAAATCTGCTTCCGAGTTGCAGAAATCAACCGTAGGTGCTCCTAAACTCACCTTATTTGGGAGAAATTCTGTTGAAAACACAAAACCAAGTCTTACAGCTGAATCAAAGCCAGAAGCATCAATAAGGTAGCCTACCTTAAAAAAGTATTCAATTATATTTGGTATTTTAGGAAATTCAGCAGCCAACGTATGTTCCAGTGCCGCTCTCTCTTGCAGATCTCAGGCTATTTCTTCCGGCATACCTCAACAAGCTGAAAGAGCTACTTCAACCACTTTTGCATCTGCAAAGCCTTTACTTCCGACTACCACCATAGTTCAGCAAGCTGAAAGATCTACTTCAACGACTTCTGCATATGCAAAGCCTTTACTTCCAACTATTACCATAGTTGAGCAAGCTGAAAGATCTACTTCAACGACTTCTGCATCTGCAAAGCCTTTACTCCCGACTTCCACCATAGTTCAGCAAGCTGAAAGATCTACTTCAACTACTTCTCCATCTGTAAAGCCTTTACTCATGACTTCCACCATAGCCCAGCAAGCTGACAAATCAACTTCTCCTACTTCCACAAATGCAAAGCTTTCACTTCCGAATCTGATTCCACTAAAGAAAAATACTACCTTTGAACCAGAGAAGATTGCCACCACTAAAACAGCTCGGAAATTGACTAATCTTAGTGGCACCGAAAATAGAAGGTAGCTTATGAAATGCATTTATCATTTAATTACGGTTGGATTTGGTCGTCAAGGCTTTAGTCTGGGGTATTCTTTCTCTTAGGCAATTTATATTTCTAAGATTTACATGTGATGCTCACTCATCTCTTATTATAGGACTTTGGGAAATGTTGATTCGACAATGAATCAGAAAGAAGATAAATCGGTGGGGAGCATAGTCTCTAACAAAAGATTGATTGGCAACATGCCATCCAAGATTTCTCCATGTGCAACCCCCAGACAACAAACTTTTGAATCTTTGAAGAGGAAAACTCCAGAGGTCTGGTTTCTGCTTCAGAATAATATGAAGATATCTTATAAGAAATCATTGATTACATATTCCAACGATACAGAATTATTTTTACATATTCCAACGATACAGAATTATTTTTGTAAGAGTAACATGTTATACAGGCTCCTGATTCTGTTGAGATGCTGGTTAACCATCCAAAACGTCATTCAGATTCATCCACTGAAACCAGGTCTTATTTATTAGAAGTGTCTTACACTTTTTATAGACATTACATTTTGGATTATGTTTTCCATCTTCCATGTGTATATGCTTGTCAAAATCTGCAGAAGACTTTTGGAAACTGCAGGAATAAGTATTGACAAAAAGGTAAGCTCATATGATTTGCATGAGGTTGGTTAGATGCCTGTGTATGCTTAAGTATACTTGGTTTTATGTTAATAGAAAGGTGAAAATTTGGCTAAACATAATGCTGAAGGCATCATCAAGAACCTTCATCGTTCTCCAGTTCAAATTCTTCCAGAGTTGAACATGCTGAACCCTGGATCTTCTTATTGTTTAAACGATGACAAGTACATTGAGAAGGCTGAGGCTTGTTCTAAGGAGCTTGAAGATGTAAGTCTGATTTATATGATTGATACGGTTTGACTTTCCTAAAGTTTAAGAAATTCATTAGACGTAGCATTGAATGTTAATCATCCTAAACATAGTTTTGGGAATTAAGGAAAGGAAAATCTCCCAATTAAATGAGATGGATTGAGAATGTCTTTATCTTTTCATCTTAGTCGGAACTCGGAAGTACTAAATCTTTTTTGAAAACATAGGGACCAAGAAAGAAAGATGTAGCATCGAATAAGCATTTATACTGAGCTCATAGGTCATGGTCTTATATTAGTATCCATCACTAAGTTCCATAATCAATTGTCAGTTCTATTGTAGTAAGATACAACTATAGTTTATATTAGTTGATCCCTTGTTCCAGTTGAATAACTTTGGCCTCGTTAAATTGAAGCTCAACGTCAAACATCATTCTAACTTGTTATGTTTAGAAAATTAAATGTTGGGACCAGAGGTTTTTTTGCTTCTCTTAGCTACGGCAGTTATAAGGAACATCATACGATCTTGTTGTAGACAGAACATATGTATGATGTTCTCTCTCTTGGTCTTCTAGCTTATAAATGGAACATCATACGATCTTGTTGTAGATAGAACATATTGACCAACATAGCAACATAATTTCGTTTTGCACTTATTACGGAGTACAAGGATTTAACAAAGTTTGACCCTCAACTAATATTTTCATGCAGATTAGCAACATGTTGAGGAAGAAACATGAAGAGGCAAAAGATTTACTTGTTCGAGCTATTATAAACAACAATAAGCTTTTGATGCTCAACCATCCTGTTTATGATGAGAAGATATCCTTTCACATCTAGTTTGTTATATTCATATGTTAGTTCGTTGCAGGACGATTTTTAGTTGTTTATTCCTTCACAGTTCTCACATTCGCATGATCCAGAAATTCGCTGCTGGCTTAACACTGGGAAAATGATCGTCCAAATTGACTATTGACATGTATAAAGGTAATTCAGTTATCTTATCTTCCTCTCTTTGATTCCTTAACTCTCAACCCTATCCCCCAGGCCCTAACAACCCCCTTCTTTTAACCAGGGATTACTAATGTTTGCCAGCTCAAAGCGTTCAAGTAAACTCATAGCCGAGCAGGTCAGTAAGTTTTTTTTCTAACACAGCTTATTCAAGGACATTCACTCAATCAAATAAATGAGTCCATTTGTTCAATAAAAGTTGTCCTTGTAAATGATACATGAGGAACATCACTACATTTGTTTGAAACAATGAAATTGATTTCATTCAGATTATGGTGTTGCATGAATCGCTTTAATCCACCTAGAATGCGTTGTGGTTCAGTAATATAGCATAGTCTGAATCCAAGACTCCAACCTCAAGAAATTGGTTTTTGCCCAATCCTTATATTAGAAATCATGCCCTTCAAAGTTCAATGATTAGATATATAAGTATGTAACCAGATCGAACCCTCCAAGTGAAGTAGTCTGGACATGTGGTGAATTTTATTTCAAAGCCTGTTATAAATTCAGACTGTCTCGACTCATACTTGAATTCGGGCAAGATAGGAATCTAAAAATGGATTTCTATTTCGGGAAAAAGTCTCTTAGATTATTATGAATCTCTTTCATCCATCTCCCCCAAGCAATTTATGTAGGATTCTCCATAAAATGAAAAGAAATAAATCCTGCTAGTGGAGTACGAGATAATTAATTAGATTCCTACGACCAAAAGCCATGAAGACATCCAGCTGGTTATAACACGAACTTCTTCGTTACTTATGTACACAACATAATTATCTGAACTTAAACAGCTATAGATACTCCCAGTTGGCCACATCTGTGTCATTTCCTTTTTTATGGCATTTAGAGCAATAATTAAGAATTGATTATTACTGACGACAGAGATGGAAAGATTTATGAAGACAGTACTCTTCCTCAACTTATCAAGCTATTAATAGAACGTCAATGACATGATTAACGTTGAAGAGCTTAACTTTCGATCCACGTGCATGTAAATTTTCCCCGATTCTTCATGCACCCAAAAGTCATACACCTAAGATCTACATTAAGCAATGTTGTTTTTTGGCATCTTGGTTTGTTATTTTAGTTTTTGTATTGCCACCAAGATGTGTTTATAATTATATAGGAGTAGTTGTATAGTTGTATATACTTGAAATTTTATACTTGGCATTGAAGTTATCAATTTGGATTTAAATTATATAATCGTCATCCATTCGAAAAAAATTAGGTTCCATTTTATTTTGGAATCAAGTACAGATAATTGAGCCTCAACAAAATTACATATATTGATTATGTTACTACTGTATGAAGCAGCGGCTCCAGAGCCCATTCCTGTTTGTAGTATTACTATTGTTACCACCTCATAAAATTAAAACTGATTATGAGACAATAGTCAGGCAATTATACGCCGGAGTCTTTTCTTGTTGGTTTCCCATCTATGCATAACCAATTGTTTGTTTATTGTTCATTTCACTCTTCTAAATTTGAATGGTGTAGTACGGAGTATGAACAAATATATAATAATGTATTTATACATAAAAATTATAAATTAATATAGGAGTATTTTTAATAAGCTATTCTAATTTAACTCAACTTATATTTACTTCATAATTATTTATTACTTACATGCCTCTAGATCCTGCTAGTTGTGTTAAATAATATGCAATTGTTAAAAATGTTTTTGTCTCAGTTTATTAATGCTACTATTATATTTGGATTTATATTATTATTGTCATTTCAGATGTAGAGTTATACAAAACAAATAATAGTAAGATGAATACTCGATAAGTCGATAATTTGGATACTTAAAACGGCTCAAACCAAACTGATTAATCACCAAACCACCCACACAAGATTTTGACATATGAAAAGTTATTTTTGATTTACTTTTAGAATATCGTTTATGTCGGATCTAGTTCAAAATAAGACAAAATTACTATTGAATTGTATCAACCCCTATTATTTAATTATATGAATATTTGATGAAAATACGAGAGTAATTTAGGTGCTTACAACATATTAGTAGCGAAATTCTGCTACGTAAGGATAAAAATATAAACTTATCAAAATCTAGAAAATTGAATAAATAAATAAATAAATAATCTCTGTCATGGATATAACGAAGAACAAAGTAAAAGACAGAAAATAATAGACAAGGAGGAGGATGATTATTTTATTGCTTTTATAATAATTATGTTCATCACAATCTGATAGTGGTATTTATAGGCTTGATATATGTATTGTGAGATAATTCTCTTGGTAAATAAGTAACTTGGTATGAAAGTAACCTAATAATAACTACTGTCGATTAAATCTCGCTTCTTGGTAGACAAGATATCCACAATATTTTAAAAATAACGACTCCCCGCCGGATGTCGGCAAGAATATGCCTCTTTAAACCTTATTAGGAAAATCCGTTTGGGACAAAATACCGATTGAAGAGGAAAAGTGCGTATACGTAATATACGCGCCAAAGTGTTTTGTCACCGTTAAAACGCCCAAAAGGAAAACTTCGTTGGGACAAAACCATGATTAAGGAAAAATGCATCGTGTACTATCTCCCTCTGCATTTAAATCAACGGCATTTTTAATTAAACATAGTTCGTACTTTTTGGATAACTTCTAGAATGTTGAGTTGAAATTTGACTTAGTGAATATATCGCTTGATTATCACGAAGATCGAATTTGTTGAAAATGGATTTCGCGATCATCACGAAGATCATGGGTGAAGAACTCCAATATATTTTTATTACATAAATTCTGAGTCATAGATCGATGGTTGACAGAAAACACACATTTAAAAACCCATTAGAGCGCAGCAGTTTGATAAAAATAAAATGGATTCGGCGAAAACCTTGACATACAAAAGCAACCATCGTGGCATTCATAGCCAAACCCAAAACATAGAAACACAATAACTTGAAGTCACAAAATGTACCAAAAACATCTTACAATTTCAACATTTCCAAAACCAAAATAATAGCTATTTACCCAAAAATGAAAGAAAGGGCGCGAGGATCAGCCACCGCCTCACAAATAAGATCACGAATTTTCGCGAACTATTTACTTCCAAAGGGCACTGTCGATACGAGAAGGTGGGAAAGGGTAAGCTCGGCGGCTTAGTGAGACGGATCACCGGATAGTAACTTACCCGTATCCAGAATGGCATTATCTGATGAGGAATAAATATACTCTCGGTACTAGCAATAGGATGGGTAAATGCGGTTATACAAATATAATCTGAGAAAATGTTATCTATTGAGACATCATGTGAGTACTCGTGAGGAAATAAAAGCACACATTGTACAAATTTCGACTTACGTAACAACGGACCATATTTAGCGTCCATAACCAAACAAAAACTCTGACGCGTATCCACGATCACAAATAAATGATTTGGAAAATAAAACCTGACACATAATATATAACAATTCATCCTTTTCCAGCGGTTTCGCGCCCGTAATGACATATATATATAGCGGTTCATCCTTTTCAGTGACTCGCGCTTGAGCGCTGACAACTTGACATATTATATAACAAATCATCCTTTTCCTGCGGGCTCACCACTTGAACACCGCATCATCAGCGTCCACAAATCCACCCGTCTGATGTCAAACACACGCAAACACACAACGATTTCGTAACATACATAGCCTGCTGATACAACCGTCGTACAAAACACACTTTTCAGCGGTCACATCCCGGATACTTCATAGCGCAATTATACTCAACATGAATACGGGGAATCTACCGGCCATGACATACTCAAATATTACGGCTAAAGAGCATAAATGTACTCACACCAAATACCCTCCAATAAACACACCAGCATTGCATCTAATCGACTACCGCTTAAGTTGACAATTCGCGGTCGCAGCAATACACAGCGTAGGTTCCCGCGACAGAATGCATTGTGACTAACTTATCATCTGCGGCGCTTTAAGCGTAAATAAGATAACCAGCGGTGATAAATCCCGCTTGTTGGTACATTTGCGCCCAGCTTCGATCAATCGATCTCGCATTTCGCGTCGATGCGAGATTTCGACACATTTACAAAAATAAAATCTGGCTTCGTAACCGTATCGATCCTTTTTTATCCTAATTTAAATGCCGGACTTTTAACTCGTTTTCGTTACAAATTACAACTTACGTAAAGATTACTAGTTATGTTTTGATAACAACCTCGATGATAAAACCTATACAGGACTAAATTAGATAATCACATTATATACTCTTATTGACTGACATTTCGAATAATTCCGATAATTCGATTTTAACCTTTTTCCCTTTCGATTTAAGCTATAACTACCGACCCCCAATCACACAAGTTAGTTTACTATCCAAAATCCCACTACGATTAATTCCAACCTATTTGTTTCCCCGACACTTATAATTCATATTTGTATTCCAGAAACAATCACAATAATGATCCATTTAACTTATTTACATTAACCTACATTTAGCGAAGTCAACTCGCGTCACACAGTCAATTCCATTTATCATGACACTTTCACCCCGAATATCGTCATTTATCAATCCACATAATATTGATTTAGGCACAATGATAATTCTATTCAATAATTTATCAAAAATCCAAAGTCAACCCAAAAATTCGAAAAAGTCCAGCTGCCTAAAACACCCAAAATTTCATCAAACACCATATTCCAATCCAGAATAACTAATCTGACCCAAGAATCAATTGAAACAATAAAAATTCAAAATATCAAAAATTGACAAAAGTCAAAGTTTGGAGATTTCACAAAATACTCAAAAATACTCCTTCTTTTACCTTGAAACTACGAGGATGATGAGGAGAAACTTCTCGAAAATTTTAAACTCAAAGCTTATGAATTGAGGGAGAAAATTAGAGAAAGAAGAATAAAAATGGTGGTCTTCTACGTGCATCACGTTTGGTGATGGAAGAAGAGAAATGACTTGGTTTGGGCTTTGGAGAAACAGAATGGTCTCTTAAGGGGTTTGGTAGTGGGTTGGGCGAAAGCCCAATAGGTGAAAAGCTCAAGAGACTGCTTTAATTCATTCGGGGCCTCTCGTTTTAACTTAATCAGGCAACTAACTTCCAGACATAACATTACGAACATAAAATTTTTAGTGGGTTCCAAATTCACGAAATAAATTTTAAAATCTCATATTTTAGTTTTATTTTATTAGCGAGTCGTTGCAGTTTTTATTCTACCCTCTAACAAAATTTCGCCCTCGAAATTCTCGACTCCAAGCTTCTAGTAAAGTCAAAACAGCGGATCACTTAACCTCGGGCGAAGAGCGAGCTGCGGGTAGCGGTTCCTCGTATCCTCGCCGTCGCTCCAGCATTGGCTTCCCTCCCGCTCGATGATTTCTCCACAAAACTTTTACCAATTTCACTTCCTTGTTCCTATTTTACGCTTCTGCTTTTTCCGATCTAAAGGTCTTCACGGTCCCTCGCCATGCGGTCAAATACGCTGAAGTCATCCGGATGAAACTCCCGAGATATGCGACTCATCCGGCACGTACTTCCTCAGCGAAGACACATGGAACACATCATGAATCCTCTCGATTCTGACGAAAGACCAAGCGGTAAGCTCTGCTCCCGCTTTGTCAAAATTCAAGCGGTCCAATGTAGCGGGGGACTCGGCTTCTCTTCTCCCGAACACCATTACACCGCTTCATGGGGAATATCTTGAAACACCCGGTCACTGCAGACCAAACCAAGTCTACTCGGCGTCGTCGAGCGTACTTTTTATGCATCACATTGCCGTCCTCGAAATATTTGTTACATCGCTTTACTCTACATCGAACTACTCCACGGCTGGACCCACTTAAATCTTTTCTTTCCCTGCCTCGTTTCAGCGTAGCCAGTCCCTACGCCTCCGGCCGCCTGAAAGCTTGAGCGGTGCCATCCCCGATGCTAGCTTGAAAGCGGTATTATAAAAGCGAACTCCATTTTGTGACTCCCTGTCCAATGCAGGAGAGCTTCGGCCTGTGGCTACGGCATGTCCTCCAGCGTCTGAATCGTTCTCTCGAGATAACCCGTCCGTTTGAGGATGAAGCAGTAGTACTCAATTAGACACTTAGAGTCCCCAGCGCCTCACAGGAATCCTCCCCAGAAACCTCAAAGTGAACCTTGCGTCCCTATCGAAGCTTGATACTCTACGCTTGGCGCCCCATGCAGTCTGCGGCTTGGTCTCATGCATGTAGCCAACTTCTCGGCCCGTCCAGTTGCTTTTAATAGGTAGAAAGTGAGCGGTCTTAGATAGTCTATCCACGATTACCCAAATCCACGTCGTTTCTTTACGAGTTCTAGGAAGCCCAAACACAAAGTTACGTGGTGATACTTATAAAATCCCATTTCGAGGTATCGGTAGCAGTTGCGGCGACCCAGCGGAGGCTTATGGTCGATCTTAAGCACATTGACAAATCAAACACTTTGCCACAGAAATCTACAATTTCTTTCTTAAATTGACCACCAATAGTTCTCCTTAAATTTGAGTACATTTTTGCTCGGATGCGTACTGCCAGGGCATTGTAGGCCTCGTCAAGATCTCCCTTTTTTAGGTAGAGTGGGGCCTGACCCGCACCGGCTCCCCCAACACGAGAATACCGTCGTCGCTGGCTCCCGTTTCGACCAAACCAGCTATATCGGGGAGTTTTATAACTAATTTGGCATAATGCGAGACAAGTATTACTACATAATTAGCAACATTTCTAATATGATCAATTGAGGTATTAAATGTAATTCAACGTGCCCTCATGACGATCAAGCCCAGGGTTTATCTTATGAAACTCACATAAATTCTTCAAACTTAATAGTTTATTGACTCTTGATGAGTCTCGATTAAATATTCAATTGTGCTCCTATAAACTAACTAACCCGGGATGAATTACGGCAGTTTATGCCAAATAATAAAAATTTCTCATAATTCTCGAACTTTCGGTTTGACAAAATTATATTTTGATATACAACATGTATGTTGCCGGTAACAATATATTAGCTATTACAGAGTCTTCAATTGATTTTGCTACACTTTTGACAAATATTGGCTCTTAAGGCCTTGATTGTTGTCTCGATATGGTAGACAAATTGACATATGCTTTTGAATCTATTTAGATTCCTTCCAGGACTTAGAATAATAAAATTGCATCTTGAGTACATATTTTTTGAGGTACCGGAATCATTATCTCTTCAAGCATTCCGTCAATTTTGCCTTTGATATTGTAATAACACTAAACTTCTTGTGTTATTAGAGAAAAATATTTCTTATCTTTTAAAATGGTATGAGTTGTTCTTATTTATCTACTTGAGACCTATTTCTCATTTATCCATGTTGTTGGTGGCAATTCTATTGAAAATCGAAAATCATATATACGGAGTAAGTTCGCTTTGAGGAAAGATAGGTGTGCCTGAGTTGCTTAAATACCAATTTTTTCCTTAATCGGAATGGCACAGATATGTATGTAATGTGACACCAACTATGATTAGAGAATTCATTGTCACCCCAAGAAATGATATGTTGGCTCGCCCGGAGGCGTTCAATTAATTTTACACTGCCTCGTATTGTAATTAACATTCGCTTATGCAGTTTATCGAGTAAGAAGATTTTCTTCTCTTTTAAAGTGGTATGTATTGTGCACTATATACTCGGAGACAATTTGCACTATCTCGGATGATTCACATTTTCGAACAATATCATTTATAAGGTGTTTTTTACCTTGAAGAAATTAATGTGTCAAAGATTCATAAAGCTCGATTCATGTAGCGAATATATTATTTTATTATATGAGTCTTGGGGCTGGCGTAAGTGAATTCACCATATTGTTTTCTTTCAAAACATTGAGGGCGTTCATATATTAACAAGGAATATTCAAAAGCCCTTCGTATGTATGATTATCATTTTAATCAGCAATCTTTTTCATATTCGTGCTTGCTTAAAATTGAGTATTCAATACACATCAAAAGGTTCAAAGATATTTAGTCTTCTGGACTAATTATAATCTAAATTTTGAGTCTTTAATTGTAAATAATTTATTATGACTACAAATCTTGTGGATTAGTCTTTTGGACTAATAATAACCTAAATTTTCTCCAACTATCAAGTCTTATAGACTAGTTGTGAGATTATAAGGGTAGGAAATAAATATTTTTCGTAAGTCTTCTAGACTAATAATATATCTTGTATCACATAATACTCATACAAATATATCTGATTAATAATTCACATGATGATAAATTGATAATTATATATATATATATAAAATAAGTCTTCGAGACTTAGGCGATTGATCATGTCTTCTAGACAAATATATATCTAATAATTAACGAACCATAATAAGTCGTACATTTAATAAAACTAATTTTATCGAATTAATAAGTCTTGAGGACTTAGTCATTTGATAAGGTAATGTATGACTCATATAAAATATATAAATCAGTTAGTTTCAATATGTAATAGTATGAAAATATCAGTCTACTCATAAATCACTATTAATACTTAATCAAACTAATTATATTTAACATTTTTATATTAGTAGTCGATTATTAGATCTGACTGTATATAAACAATAATATTTCCTATTCTAAATCAACTACTCTATTAGACCCATATGATCCAGCAGTATAGTCAAAATCATATACTACTTACTGAATTCTACTCTTTTGATAAGCTTAAATGCAATGACTAATAGAAAAGATTCATAATTCTATAATTACGGATTGACAAGCTTCAGCTTCATGACAACGATAAAAATTCATAATTCTATAATTTGAAGTACCTTTAATCAATTGGAGAGGTGAACTTACTAAAGCGGTATAATAATTAAATGTCTTGAAAGGCAATATTTGATCTTCAAAATAATATCTAGGAGAATGATACTAACATTTTTTCAACGGGCCAAACCTATAATATTTTTTCCTTATTGTATCGCGTAGGTTGGAAGATTAATCTTCTTGATAATATGTTATGAATATAGCAACGAAGAACAAAGTAAAAGACAGAAAATAATAGACAATGAGGATGATGATTATTTTATTCTTACCCATAATTATATTATAATCTGATGAGTCTCTTTTTATTATAGAACTTCCGATATATATATCAAAGGTAATTAATTGATAAATAAGTAACTTGATAAGCAAGTAACCTAATAACTTCATAATCAATTCATCTCCTTTCTTGGTGGACAATACATCCTCAATATTTCCATAACAATCTCCTATTTTTCGGACAACCCTGGCTTTCCGCTTCCTCGAGCCACGAATTCCATAGCGCCCATTTCCCGACCAGGCTCCCCCTCTTTATTACACACAAAATAACAATTAATACTCATGATTCAACAACCAAAAGAACAAAATGAATTTAGAAAGCTTTAATACAGCTACGTTGTAACCGCTTGAGTTTCGATGGTTGTAACTTCAGGCCAACCCCGATTGTTCCATATAACATTGCATAACCAACAAAATCACATACAAATGAATCAAATGAAGAAGAAACTACTATAAGCAACTCAATCATTTTCGGATTTTTTTAATAAACTAATGTGAAAATACTATAATACCCCTACTTACGGATGTGAAAAGACAGATATACACATTTTTATAGAATCGTTGGATAGTAGTCTCACTTAATGAGCGGATCTAAGGGTATGCGCATGTATAAGCACTTTCACTTTACCTTTTTTTCATGTAAGCACCTAAAATTATTCTTTGAAAATACATAGTGATATAAGCGAGTTATTATTAATAAAATAAATGTTTGTTTTATTGAAAAAGCTCAATTAAATTGAGATGTAGTGAGTAAATGTACATTTTCATAATTTTATTACATTGACTAAACGATGGGCGTTACGGTGCTATTAAGAGTCTAAGCAGCGCAATATTATAAATAGTCTTTTGAAACTTAAATAATGACAATGAGCCCCTCCCGAAATCCTGACCCGCCTAACAAGCGTCAACTTTCTCAAAACACATTTTCACATCTAACAATTTCTATCTCTTTCTATCTCTAGGAATTTATGTCACGCAAAATTCTTCAAATATTTATCAAAAATCACTTTAAAAAGGTACAAACTACTTTAATTTTGAAAATTATTATTGCGATTTTGTTGTATAGTTTGTTATATTTAATATTCTGAATAAATTAGGGTATAATATTTAATATGATTTTAAATAAGTTTATGGTTTTCATGTTGAATTTAATATGCGAATCTCCTGTAAAACTTAATTTTTGTTGTTGTTAAATTAGTTAATTTTATTATTTTATTTCGATTTTAAGAGTTAATTGGGTTCGAGATCCGATTTTTTTGTTGTTGTAATTTTGTGTGTGTGATTTTGTTGAATTTTGTTTAATCAACTGTCAGCATTAATCAATTTGTCCATTTAGTTTGATTTTCATTATTTTTATGTTTGAATTTGTTTAATTTTTTGGCTGATTTTGCTTAATTTTGTGTATGATTTTGATTACTTTATTGCTGATTGTGTTCAATTTATTTATTTGATTTTATTTTTTTACTTAATTTTTTAATCCGATTGTGTTTTTTTGGTTTAATTTTAGCTTTATTGTATTGTGTGTATGCTTAATTGTAATAATACTCAATTTCATAATGGCAATTGAGTATCTTACTCTTTCATGTCGCGATTAGTATCTCGATTTAAATCCAATTTAAGTTTGATGCTTGCATTGTTTACTTAGTTATGAATTGGCAGTTTGATGCTTATATAGTCTTGGCATCGGGACTTATGGAGTTCCCGACCTCCTCATCTATGTTCTTAGTATTTGAAGGTTTCAATTAATACGACATACTCATAATTTTATAGAAATGTGAGCATCCTTAATTAGAAGGATACTAAAAAACATAGATGTAGTTGAGTAACACATTTATGTGCTTTTAAGACTATGGAATTTCAGGAATCCGCTGCTTTTGTAAGTCTGAGTTAGCTCTTTTTATTTGTTGTTTTGAGTTAGTTTTTGCTCTATACGGACTGTTTTTTGTTTTGCTTTCACTTGTCTGAAGTGTGTTTTAATGATAATTTTCTTTGTGTTTTTGTCTTATTTTCATATTATCGGGTAACAGGAAATAGCAATCACGATACACATTTATTTTTATTTTAAAACACACTCCGGCCAAGTAAAAGCAAAAGCTAAAAACTCTAAGTATGTCAAAATTTTTTCCCGATCGGCCGTCGGGACCAAGTCAGAGAACCGTAGGTCCCCGGCATTCGAAGTCATTTGCATTACCGATGGGACCTCGGGAGGCGATATCGGGATAGTCGGGACCTCCATAAGTCCGGTGCTTGAAACAACAAGTTTTTGTAGGCTTGACATCAATTTAGATATGCAGTTATGATTTCACCGCAACAAAGTTAATTCTGAAAGCATCTATAACAACTTTGAAAAAATAATGCGACTACCATAACGTATTAAATTCTGTAACTTGAGATAATGTCTGACTACCATGCTTATTTGAAAAAATACAATAATTTCCACAAACGATCATTTTAAGGAAGAAGCAGTAAATATTCACTCTTTACATAAAATGAAGCGAACTAGACTATAAACACCAAAATACTTGTAATTTGCTAAAGTTTCAAAATTTCAACTAAAAGGCTGCCTCTCTCCGAGCTTAAAGTTGTTATAAGTATATAGCGAGATACTCAATTGTGATTATAAATTGGGGTATTGTGCAATTAAGCGTACATGTACAATAAAGCTAAAATTAAACCAAAAAACACAATGGATATAAAATTAGCGAAAAAAATAAAATCAAATAAATATATCATTGAGTATATTGTTTTAATATAAAGAAATAATCATAATAAACACTTACCAAGAGGACGATATAGTTTATTTGGTACTAAAATGTTGTGTCAAAACTTCATGGCGTCGCTCAGCAATTATGTCGATGTGAACCCGTGGACAAAAATACTAGCAATATCCTCATCTGCATCGACTTGAACCGAATAAAAATAATTCGGTTTAAGAATTCCTCTAAAAACTCCAGCAAAAAAGACAATACGCGTTTAGTAAGCAAATGATCTTTTAAATCAATAGCACAAAATCCAAGATTTTTAGAACCACCCGCAACACGGCTCAATAATTCATAAGATAAGCTAATTTGGTATACCAACTTTCTAGACATCTGGCAGCCAATAATGCTTAGACAGGGCAATTTTTCGTTCCACAAGATGCGAATGACATGAGTGAAGGTCGTGATTGTCTTCGATACCGTTCGGTGATTTTAAAACAACTGACTCAAGGGAACAACTTAAATCTTATATCAGCCAAACAACCTGATCGAGTTTCACACTTTTCGGGAATTTTTTTCTTCTCAACACCTTAAGCGATTATCAATTGTGAATTTATGATTTAAGGTACTTTCTTGAAACCTGCTTTACACACAAAATGCATGTATTGAATTACTTCTGTTTTCTTTCCTCGTGAATTGACTTTGGGACGAGTATGAATCTAGGTCTTGAAACGTGGGCCGAGCATGAGACTCGTAAAAATTTGTCTGACCTCGAGGAGTAGCAAATAACATATTTTCCCATGTCGATTTATCTTGGTGTGATTCTCGTAAGATGTAAATCACTTGAAGATAACAGAGATTGGTAGTAGCCCTCCGAAGTTATCGGCTTCAAAATAAATAAATATACATTAAATCACGACGGCAAGGATATTGGAAAAACTAATGAAGGATATTGGCAAGGAAATGAAAATAAAACCTTTATTCTTTTTAGAGATAATTGATAGTTTCGGTGCTTGACAAAATCGATCACTTTGAGAAATGGCTAAAATTTACTTGATTGAACAATATAAAACAAACTCTTGACAGACCACTGAATTGCAAAAAATATTTCCCGAAACCCAAATATTGACTCTAAATAACAACCTGACTAAATATAATCCCGGACATATGTCAATCTCAGAAACAAACTCTGAGCCAGACGATTTGACATAATTTGAAGTATCCCGAGAAACATATGTACATTTGCAAGCTACTAGTCTGAATCGAGGCAAAATACAACCGGACCTCTGAGAAGCCTACCATATTGTCAATACTAAAACATGAGGAACTATATAATACCATATCAGTTGCTTTTTTTCCCGACGAACAGCCATTCTTGTTAAAGTTTCACTATCCATTTTCTTTTTACAATCGGGACTAGGTCAGTTTTTGTATGCACTACACATCGATGGAGCAGAAATATATCTGCATGATACCATTATAATCAAATTAGAAAATGATACTTCATAGTCCATAATAACACTTGAATACTTTTCTAACACAATTACAAATCAAACCACGAGCACCAAACTGACCAAACATAGTTACAGATATAGGAATTATTGATTGAAAGGATACTTTCGAGCTAATACTACTATTGATTGAGAAAGGATACTACCTTAACGCGGCCGCCCAATTGTGCATGCAGTGAGTCATTAAAAATCGAACATGATCCCGCAAACCGATGGGCGACTTCGATTTAAAACACAATTTGTTTAAATCAAAAATGTGATCGCGATTAAGTTTCCCAATCAAAAGCAGTTTTTAAAATTTGCCAATCCATCGATATCAGCTTTGACCGACCCATATATATATACACAACATATCCCAAAATAAAATAATGCGGCAAGGCTACAACCCGGATGTCACGTCGCTATCGCGAATACAAAATAGCCAGCGGTAAACCGAGGCTAAAAGTTTGAGGAAAATACAACAATCAAAGCAGGTTAATGACCACGTCAAAATCGGAATGTGAGGATCCTACGCCACCGTGCTCACGGCCACTAGGAACAAAACTCTCAAAGCGACCTCTTGGCTGTGCCTGTCGGCGCAGCCGAATGAAATGCCGCCCCGAAAGGGGGTGTAATCGCGAAACGAGTGAAGCTTAGCGAGGGGGTGAACTTACCATGCAGACGAGTCGATCGATAATATAATAGTCAAATATGAATAAAATCACATTATATCTGGGAATTTCACGCAAGATTCATCCTGACGTGATTCCTTGAAGTCTGGAACCTCCAATAGAAGGTTTAATGGCCTTGTGATCGAGAGAAAAGAAATCAAGGGCTTCGACGATGAGTAAAACTACAGTCATCGAGCCTCCTATCTACCGTATCTGACGGTATACCCCGACCTACAATGCTTGGCGTATACTCGATCCATCTACTGCGGGGAATGGACTAATCAATAATCACCTTATACATGACATAAGGCCAAAACCCAGCTTATACACAAGTATAAGGCAACTCTTATACACACTAGAAATTATAAGGCCGCAGCGCGTTATACGCTAAGTATAAGGCACACAGCTTATACACTAAGTATAAAAGGTACAAATGGAAATGCATATCACTTGAGGGAGTCACTGACCCCCAATCATCCCGACATAGGTCAAATCGATGCTTTCGAGTCACACCGAGTCTCATAGATAACTCTAACCGTCACCTCTCGATAAAAACTGACTACTCTACTTTAAAAATATCCAAACACTTGCATTTCAAAACATCGCGATCATTAAGTCATGAGAATCGCATGACAAGGCCAATCAGTATAAGTTGGGAGTTCAAGTTATTACTTTTTTCGAAACAATCTTGACCACAGAATATAATCACGCTAATCGTGGCTGCTAGATAAGATCACACGTAATCCATGACAATAATATTCACACAATTTAAAATGAATCGTAAATGCGCCCGTGAGATAGGTACTACTTTCTGCAGCTACCACAAAACCTCCATGAGCATAATCCGCAGTAAGCGCCCTTTTCCATGATCGGCGCCTAAACAAACACCCAGTATAATATTTTTCTTACTATACCGGCGTTCTAGAAGATACATAACCAACTCTTGGGAACTATCTACAAGCAAGTCTAGCACATGACGGATAAACTATCAATTATAATCCCGTAGGGACCTTGACTGATCGATCCACTCGCTAAAATTCCATCTTATTACTTGTCATTTACAAAATCCAACATAAATCGTTACAGTTGTCAATGGGTCCATAATTAACAACCTATACTCCAGAAATAATAATTGTAACTCAACTTGAAATTAACACTTTTTAACATAACTCCACTTTAATCAATTTTAAATCGCAATTTTAATATAAAATAACGCTATAATAAGGTCGATGCCCCTCCTACACATTTTAAAGTCTTAAAAAATATCAACCCGAAAAGTCACTTGAGAAACCTAAAAGTCAACTCGTATACTTTGCGTCATAATGACACTCCTAAATAAATGAATTAAGTGACATACTCGTCATAGAACCCTGCTTAACTAAGATTCATCATAAAATTGAATTATGGAAAAAGTCAACCGAAAGTCAACCCTCAAAAATCAACCAAAACTCTACTTTCTTACCTCAAAATCGTAGGGAAAGATATTTGGGAAGCCTTAACAATCGACTTGAGGATGTTTACTCACCCAACAAAGTGAAGAATCGGAAGAAAAATTTTGTTTCTTTCCCGAGAGAGAGAGGTCTCGGCCAAATGAAGAAAGAAGATGAAGAAAATTTGTGATATTTTTGAGTGAATAGTGATATTGATAAGGATGAAATTTAGGTTACTTAACTGAAGTCACGAAAACACTTGCCGGGGAAGCAGCGAATCGAGTTATCCCAGTTAGCCTAAACGTCTAAGCTTCGCTCTCAATTGCGGTTGTTCTGCTAGATTATAAATGTAATTAGAAGCGATTAATTTACAAAATAATATTATCCTCGAGTGGCTATATTATCCCCGGGTCCCGCGCCCGACCGAAAAATTATTATTATTATTATTTTTTTTGCTTGAGTTGTATTTTCGAGCTCGTATGTAACATTGAATATATAAAATAATCACATTTTAATTTGAACTTCGAAATATCCTTACAACTAAGCATACAGCATTTGTTGTATAATAGTCGATTAAAAGCGAGAATTGAGAATTGAATTGAAGCTAAATCAAATAAAAATTAAACAATTAGAAAATAAAGGAATTAAAATTGAAAATTAAATTAAAATTTGAATTAAAGAAATTGAACATAAATTAAGGAATTGATCTGAATTCTAAATCATTCAATTAATAAATTAAACAAAACATGAACTAATTGTTTAAGCATAAAAATATTGATGTGAAATAATAAATTAAATCGAAATTGAAATTTGGAGTGAAGCTAAACCCAGATAAACAATTAAACAATTCGAAAATTGAAGGAATTAAAATTGAACATTCAATTACGATGAGTTCGAAATTGAAGGAATTAACATTGAACATCAATTACTTGAATTGAGGCTGAATCCGAAATCATTCAATTAAAAATTAGAAACAAATTGAAGTTAAATAACTTGTTAAATCAAAACCTAAATATAACCTAATCGGCATTTGAATCGCGTTGCAAATCTAATTAATTAAATAAAATCACAATCAAATAACAAAATTAAATAATTGAATCAATCAAAATTAAAAATTATGACAAATTAGTTAAATCACTTGTTGAATCAAAACCTAACTATATAACCTAATCACTTGTTGAATTGCAATTAAAAACCTACTTAATTCGTAAAAGAACAACCAAATAACAAAATTGAGTAATTTAATTAATCAATTAAACAAAAATAGAATAAATAAGCAAAGTGAATAAAAACCAGCAAAAATTACCTACGAGCGAAAATTGAAGGAATTGAGCTGAAAAATAAGCTCAAAATAGAAACAAAAGAAATTGAGAGAGAAAAAAAATATCAATTTTGTGAATTAGAGTGAAATTTGTGAAATAATGAAATATAATGAATTATTCTCTAGTTAACTAGCATATATATATTTTTGTAATTTGATCCCTAGAATTTTAAAACAATCTAAAAAAGTCTATAACAATTTAGAAATTGCACAAGAGGTACTTTAAACATGTTAATAGTACCATATTTTTAAGTAACCTAACTTTCTACCATAATTTCACTTCCATATTTTGTTTCTTGTCAATCTCTTATTAGCCATATCTTAATGTCCCATTCCAAGATGAAATAGATAATTGATGTTGCACTTCCATATTTTGTTTCTTGTCAATCTCTTATTAGCCATATCTTAATGTCCCATTCCAAGATAAAATAGATAATTGATGTTGGGCAGCAGAAGCCAAAGAGATATCATGGGGAGTGGTGGAAATGTCATTAATAGATACTTAATTATATACTAAGATTACAGCAAAGTCCAAGCCATCCCACTCGAGGGGAAGAGAGATTCCCGGAGAACCATGCGTGGGCTTAATAATTTAATCACATCATTCCATAATATTAATTCAATTAATTATGTACTTGTACTTCTCAAATCTTGATTTCCCCTCCAATTACTCCTCAGCTTTACGTGTATTACAGCTCACCACACTAATTACTCACTATGATTTGTTGTTACGTATCTTGAACTTTGGCTTGTCAGTATTAGCGAAGAGACTGGGAGAGGGGGAGGGGTTGAAGGCTATGTTTATGTTGTTTGATGAAAAAGGTGTCATGCATTATTAAGTCCTTTCTTTAAGGTTGATTCTCCTGGTTTTGTAGAATCGGTCAAATCTCGTAGAATTAAATTTCGATGCTTACGTATCTTGATTAGAATTCGGTAGATTCGAATACTTTCGAGATAGACTTCGTCTGAAATCCATTTTGAATGTTGCATTACAAGACTTTGATGTTTCATGTGTTCATACATATCTTGTAGATGAAATAATCGAATGGTCTAATGATTGAGTTGGCATCCTTGATCATTGAGATTAAGAATTTTAATCTTATTACAGGAAAGGAAAAGGTGAATATTATTATAATGTGCTATAAAAAAGCATTATCTCGGATAGAAGTTGAGTTTAAAAGGAATATGTGCAACAAGAATTGGTAATCCTTTTTATGTTGACTACATATAAAACTGTTTAGTTCTCTCTGAAAATACGGCAAATAAACATGACATAAAAGGACAACACTCCCCAGGTCCAAGAACAGAGACGGTGGTATCCCATAATACAATGTCCCTATCACTGTTCTGGCAATAGTACCCTCCAATTATCAAGCCTACCATCACATCTGATTAAGGGCCATTTCGTCATTAAGACGACAAAAGAATCAAATTACCTTTCAGAATTGTTGATGTTTACCAAATTTATTCTGCTGATGCAAATATGCAATTGGTAGTTACAAGACTAGTAGGGCAGCTTACGTCTTTGACCACTAAAAGTACAACACCTTTTTGCAAGTGGAGTATTCATTGAGGGCCTTCGAGTATCAACGCCAAAATTTATGTACATGAGGGGGATCGATTAGAATTATCGAGGGGATCGTTTTAAATGGGAGGATGATTAGTGTAATTGTGGCAGGCCAGGGAATTTGATCAGGGAGCGGAATTTTATTTAGCATTTCAGGTAGGCATGGTAAATAAAAAAACAAAAAAAATTTGCTGCGCTTCCTCTTACATGACACGTGTATGATGGTACAAGTGACAGCATTAATCATGTTGGTTAAAATTTTTTCGTTTAAATTGTTTTAATAGTCATGAAAAAAAAAAAAATAAAATCTTTACTATTTTTTATTTTTGGCTCTATAATAGAACTAAGTTTATCATCATTTGAATGCTTTGAAAAATAAGTTTTACCACTTTTTATTCTTTTTTTAATCACTTTTCTCTTCTGATATTAAAAAATTATTTAAAAAATTTTAAAATAATTAAAATGTAAAATTAGCAAAAATATATTTAAAAAAATTATAATATTATTTATTGTATTATTAAATTTAATAGTATGTATATAAGAAATAAATAAAGAGAAATAGAAAAATATGGTGGGGAGTATATGTTGGAGTGATGTGGAAGGAGAGAAATTAATTTGTAGCGCAGATAGCCAGCCTTGCTGTGGTATTGGTAAAAGTGAGTGTTATTTAGGGGTGCTAGGCGTGTAAGCGGGGAAAGTGTCAATTTGGCCATTGCTGAGATAGTCTAATTATGTGCAATCTCGATGAATCACAATTATATGCAATTATTGAATACTTTTCACTCGTTTTAAAATAGATAATTATTTAAATGAAAAATATTTTATTAAGGAATTGTGAAAAGTTATATTGGAATTGTAAAAAGTTACATTGAAAATGTAAAAAGTTACATTGATATTGTAAAAATGTATATTATAATTGTAAACAATCAACTATTATGAAAAATTAAATTTTTTATAAATGATCATGTATTTTGAAACGGAGGGAGTATTAAAGAATGAAAAATTACTTAGGTGTAAAGTATGAAAATAATTCAGTATTAGGGTGTTTTTTTTTTTGTTTTTACAGAATTGAAATAGAATTAAAGGGAAAATTATCTTTTAAAACTTTACATCTAACATGTGTTTTCAAATACCTCTATATAATATTTAGTTCGATTTAAATTAATTTATATAAAATTTGATCAAGAATAAATTTATACTAAAATAAATTTTAAATACTCATAAATTAGATTTTAATTGAGCACTGCACATATCGAGATAAATATTTGATCTTGATTACTCTTTAACTTATATTAATAAAATTTAAAAATTAATATTATGAAAATATTTTAAAAACCCGAATACGTATCGCTTACGAAGAAAGATTTTATTATTTATATCGCGATCCGAATAATAAAAATCCCTTTGGGGAAATCTTCACAGTACAAAGTTTATCAAATGGTTGAGGGTTCATTTATCGGTCTAGTTATCTCCTACGTATGGTAGCGCCCTCTGATATGGCTTGACTTGATATGGATTTCGAGGTTAAGCGAGCTTGGGTCTTGAGGTGGATATACATCTTTAGCAGACGGGGGCACAGGAGACGAGGCTTGATGCTTTGGCTTGAGATATAGTCGAGGCAAGGGTGCTTGAAAGCGGCCTTGATCCCGTGTGGTTGTGTGTGGAGTTGATGGTGTCCACGGACTTGGATTCTTGAGATATGGAATTTGGATGGAAGGGGTGGACCTCTCCGGCTTGATTGGATGGGTAGGCAGGCTAGTGAGTTGAGCCAGCCTTTGAAACTTTGGATAGGTGGGCGGTGGATGCTTGACCCTCTTTGTTGGATATGTCACTTGTGGTGGGACTTGTGAACCTTATAGGCTTTAGAGTTGGGTTCGCTTGACAGACGGGGGGGTCTTAGTGCTTGTATACGATCTTTGGATGTAGAGCAGGGCTTCAACAACTTGATCACTGATGCTTTGATTTTGACTTAGGGGTTGAGTGGGCAGTTCGAACTTTCTCATCGAGGCAATGGGATAATCGCCTCTTCTCTGGTATGTTCAGTTACCTATTTGATTGTAGGAGGTAGGGGCTTTAGCGACTTGATCATCTCACGGATTTGATGTATTGCAAAGGACTTGACAGTGTTTCTGCTGACTTGTTGGGAGATAAGATAGCTCAACTTCTTGTCGAGGAGAACTTCGGGGTTGTCATATGCTTGAGGGGTTGAGCGCGCTTCTTGATCACGGAGATAGGGGGGGAACTTTGCTTGGGTTTGATCCTCTCCTAGATTTGATGTGGGTGCGGGAACTTCAATAGCATGTTTCACCTTGATTGGGTAGGGAGGGGAGACTCTTTATTTGTTGGAGACTCCGGGTTATCCGCCTTCCTTGATGCCTTTAGGCGTCGTTTGATGTTCGGTGTCTTTGAGTGCTGAATGCTTGAGAGTTGGAATCTTGGAGTGCACCCTTTTTTCATGATGTAAAAGAGGGGTATTTATATGCTTTAGGTACTGCCGATTGGTAGATTCATTTCGGGTGAATCATGATCTTGTGATTGATTTTTGTGACATAATCTAGACATCGAATATTTGAATAATATATTAAAATAATATTAAATAATCAAACGTGCGCCGCCTTTGGAAATCTCATTTGATTTCCACGGTAAACATTATCCTGGTTCAATAGAGAGCATTAGATAGCGCAGTGGTTAGAGGCCTTCAGGTGGTAAGTCTTTGAGTTAGGTCTCGTTATAAAGAGGGGTGGTGGGTGGGTTTTTATTTTATTTTTTTATTTAAAATTATCTTGGTTGACACCATTCTTTTTTATCGGGCCGCCATTTGAGCTCGTTTGTCCAGAAAACCTCATTTTTATTTTGGTTTTCTCCTCCAATTTATCATTAAAACCCCGTAAATTTAGGGAACCTAATTCAGGTTTAAAATTAGGTTTAATTAATGTCCTAATGTTAACCTAAAGTGTAATATCGGGGCTTGAATTAAGGGAACCTATTATTTTCACATGACTTGAATTTAATTCGAAGCTCGGGTGAACCCTAATCAACACGTGTCATCGTGTGATTGGTTGTGGATTAATTAAATTCATAAAAATTAAATTTTATTAATTAAAATTAATTAAATTTCCTTTATCTATAGAATTCAAATATATAAATTTTATATTTTTTAAAATAAGGAATATTTAATAATTGATGGTTAAAGTTCAATATCGAAAAAATCAAATAATAATTTAAATGAATTGGAGGAAATATATGAAATCAATAGATACATATAATGGAATTTATGCACCATACTTATATATCCTAAAGAACATAAATTGAAGCTAATTATTGGTATATCCTTCTAACAAATTAAATTCTAACAGATAAACCTTTGGTCCCATCATGTCACTATTTGACTAATGACACTATCATCCATGCAATATGGTATGCATCACGAGAGCAGGCGTCATTTCAGTGATAAAAGAAGTGAAAGTGTTAAATATTGGCGTCACTGGCGTTCAAGTAAGGTGGGTTCAGTCGTGGTAAAATGAGAATTTCGTATTAGTGATTTAAAGAGAGCTCTCGTCCTGAACAACAGAAGCATGTTCGCGGATTCCTGCATAAGAATCTGGGAAGGCGAGAGCATGGAAGGTCCCGTAGTATGACGGTTTACATTTTCTGTATGGATCATGATTTAAACCTTAATCAAGTACGGAGAATCATTTCACCATATACAGTACTCCTGGTTAGTACTTTAATAATTACTCCAGACCTTTTTCGACTTCAAAGCTGAAGTCTCATCAATTTACCACCACCTATCAAAATAATCACATTATCATTATTTCTATGGCTAAATTTCATATATTTATTTGGAACGATGGAAAATATTTAAAATATGAATTCTTGAATATTTGACGCTTTTAAATAGAGGAGTTAATTGGCCGTTTGTCTCTTATTGTTATGCTTTGTGAGTTATACCACGAAGAGCTTTCCCTTTCTTGTCGAGGATTCTTTTCAGCCCGCGTTTTCAGCATTTAAATTAAATCTTTTCCAGTAAAAACAAAGTATAGGGAGCATTTTAAAATATTTTATATAATTGCCAGCTATACTTTTTATAATTTTTTTAACTTTAACATCTACATTCTCTACCTTCTAAAATAAGCAAGACTTGGACAGATGATTCTCTACATGTCAAGCTGGCTCAAGTATTTGCTGCTACAAACATGGTGCAAGATTCTCTATATTATCAGGCTGCTTTGAGGACAAACCCCCAAAATGAAGCGGCAAAAAGAGAACGACCGCTTGGAGAAACTAATGAAGAGTGTTGATCCAGATGCTCCCCATGAATCCATGATGATGAAGAGAATGAAGGCCAAATCATATCCAGTGTTTTGGTTTGGTGGGAATAGGGTTAAAGATGTGTTTTTTTAATTGAATTAATTAAAATTAATTATTAAAGCTTTGATTCGATTAAAGTGTTTTGTTATTTTAAGGTGGCGTATAAAGTATAATATATATAATTTTTATTTGCCCTTAAATTCTATAATGGCCCAGAGTTCAAAGTACTAAAATATTTTTTTCAAAGTTAAGTTAAAAAGAAAGTAATTGTTATACATTTGAGAAAGGTTGAAATGTTAAGGATATTTATTTGAAATTTCTTTCGTAGTTCAGGTGCCTATATGAAATTTAGCCTATTTCTATTTTGCACTACAATATTTTTGAGTATCATTATTCCCTCTTTTATTAATTTAATTGATTACTCTATGAAAATTTCTTTTTGTATAGAGAGTGATGGTTTCGTTCGTGCAAACTTTTGCGTTGAAGTTTATGTGTTCCTAATATTAACTTTTTTTATTGGTTGATATTTTTATTTGAAAATTATATAATCTGATGATTTTCTATTAATAAATTAATTTTGTACAAACGTCGAATAAATTAAAGCTGGAGGTATAATCTTTATGAATCCAACTTATTTAACATTCAAACGAGTTGTTGAGTTAGTTTTTTAAAGTTACTTCTGTAAACTACTAACTAGTCAAAAATAGATTTGTTCATATTTACAATTTACATAGATAAATTTTTAAAATTCATGTCAAAATGAATTTATTTGAATAGTCATTCAAACCACTAATCTGTTACTACGTAATTTATATGAAATATAAAATATTTTAAATAAAATCAAAAAATTATCAATTTCTTTGGATAATTTTATAAAATTATTGTAACTAAATGATGATAATCGAACCAATAGCATAATGTCTATATCTAAAAATCTATTACGGAAGAAGGTATCAATTTCTTTTGATTAATCTTATAAAATTAAATTTTATGAAAACTTAAATGGTGATAATCCAAATGAGTAACTTAATGTTTATATCGAAAAATCTATTACTCCGTAAGCACTAAATTAATTCGATGTCTAAAATGGCAAATATATGAGTATTTTATTAATTCTTTAACTTGGAAGCAATTTGGAAAGAGAAAAATGGAAACAATTGTCTACAAATACATTACAAAAATATACACGTTGTAGTAAACTAGTAATACTCAGATCTCAAACATCTTAGTTTCTTGAATCTCACCATTTCAATGGCTTACTCAACTTTTCCAGAAGAAGTTCTAGAGCACGTTTTCTCCTTTTTGCATTCAGACAAGGACAAAAACAATGTTTCTTTAGTATGCAAATCATGGTACGAAATCGAAAGATGGTGTAGGAAGGACATTTTTGTTGGAAATTGTTATGCAATTAGTCCAAATAAAATGATTAGTAGATTTCCTGAAGTTAGGTGTTTGAAGTTGAAAGGAAAACCCCATTTTGCTGATTTTAACCTTGTTCCTGAAGGGTGGGGTGGGTGTGTTCATCCTTGGGTTAGTGCAATGGCAAGAGGGTACCCTTGGTTGGAGGAGATTCGTTTGAAGAGGATGGTTGTTGAAGATGAGAGCTTGAAGTTGATTTCTAGAGGTTTCAAGAATTTTAAGGTTCTTGTTTTGTGTTCTTGTGAGGGGTTTAGTACTGATGGGCTTGCTTCCATTGCTGCTAATTGCAGGTCTAAATATGTTTTTTTTTGTTATGTAGTTTCAGCATTACTTTAATACTCCCTCCGTACCTAAAAAATTATCACGTTTTGAGTTTAATGAGTAGTTTTTCTTTTTAATTTTGAACTCAAATAACTTTTAATGTGATATATATTTATTTAAAAAAAATATATCAATATGTAGTATTTTCAACATAATTTACTATTAACTTGATAATTTTGATTCAATTAAAGTTTTGATGTCAATCAAGATCATAAAGTTTGACCATGAAAAAAGCAAATGTAACAATCTTTTAGGTATGTACGTAACAATCTGCTAGTTGCATTTTTTGCTTTAGTTTAGATGATTTAGCTATAAGAGTTGAGAAAAGTTGGAATCTTTGTGTCATTTAGTTGCATTTATTGAGTATTTGTATGTGATTTGTGGATATGAACTGTATTTTTTAGATACCATTCAAATGTTTTGATGTGATTTGTGTAAAGATTAATTTTTTTATGTGATTTGTGGATATGAACTGTCTATCTGCACATTTTAAATGTGTAATCTGCCTTTTAAGTTGTTTGCAGTATTGGTTTATATATATATATATATGTATATATATATATGTCAGAATGTTGACAATTGAAAATCTTGCACAGTGGGCTGAGATTTGAATCTTGATATATGTTAAAGTTGTGTAATTGTTCTTTTCACAATGTGACTAATTCGCCCGATTTAAGCTTGATTGAGTTATCTGTTCAGATCGGTAGCTTTCGTTCTTGAAATGTGAATTGCATGCTGGTTGGAGTGGGCGTTGGATCTGTAAAGAAATACTCCGTACTTTATTTTGAGGTCCAACTAAGAAGTCAAAAATTTGTTGAATGGATTCTATCTTGATTGATTAAAGAAGTGTTTTCACAGTCAATATAGTCTTCAGATGAAGGGATGCTATTTTTATTTTATTTTTTGCTTTCTGCAAAGTAACATGATTTGTTCTGTAGTCTGGGTAGTTGAGAAATATATTGCCTTGTATCTAAGGTTTAAGACTCTTTTTGATTTCATCATATTTAATTTATGTTTTAGTACCTAAGATTTGTGGTATTTATATTTGATTCATAGGAACCTGAAAGTGCTGGATTTGCGTGAATGTGAAGTTGAGGATTTGGGTGGGCACTGGGTCAGCCATTTTCCTGATAATTTCACCTCACTGATGACACTTAATATAGCTTGCCTTGTATCTGAGGTCTCTTTCTCGGCTCTTGAACGCCTGGTAGCTCGGTGTCCTAACCTGAAGACTTTGCGTCTCAATCGTGCAGTGCCCCTTGAGAAGTTGCCCATCCTACTTCGTCGTGCGCCTCAATTAGTTGAGTTGGGAACCGGTGCCTTTTCAGCTGAGATTCGTACCGATCTCTTCTCATCCCTCACAGAAGCCTTTTCAGGTTGCAAGCACCTGCAAGGTTTTTCTGGATTTTGGGATGTTGTTCCAGCTTACCTGCCAGCTTTGTATTCAGCATGCCCAAGGCTTACATCGCTAAATTTGAGTTACGCAATTATCCAAAGCCCTGAACTTGAAGCACTTGTCCGTCAATGTCCAAATTTGCAGCGACTATGGGTATGCCTTATTTATTTTTTCCTATTATTATTACTTCTGTCTTTGTGGGTTGCCTTATTATACTAAATTACTAACCACCATCTCAATTTAACTAGGTAGTTTGACTAATCAACCAAAAATACTCCATTTTCACCCTAAACTAATCATTTTCAGACTATTTCTTCTACTTTTTCAGATTTTGACATATAAGTGTTTGTGGTGTATAATACTCCGTACCTAATGTTATAGAAACTTTGATGAAAAATTTAAGTAATGGATTAATTATTGCTTCAAAAATAGATTGACTATTTCGCTGAAAAAACACTCGTAACTGAACTGGTATGATTGCAGTATGATCTATAACCTAGAAAAATGATCATGTGCAATTCACTTTTGGGATATCAATTGCAGTATGATCTATAACCTAGAAAAATGATCATGTGCTATTCACTTTTGGGATATCAATTCCTTCCATGACATTACCAGAAATTGAGTTTTTGCTAGTTTACGCTAACATACGCGATACATATAATATTGGCTAGTGTGAACCGAGAGGGCAAGACACCCAAAGGCTCTTTGAAGGACACTAGCTAATTGTAAATTCTCTGTGATGGGTAGTCAAGTATAACAGTAATTGCCATCCAATTTTCCATTTGCATTTAATGTAACCTCACTTTCTTGCATAACTCTTATGTAGTGTGGAACATGAATGCAGGTACTGGATTATATTGAGGACACTGGTCTTCAAGCGCTTGCTGCATCTTGCAAGGATCTGCAAGAACTTAGGGTGTTTCCTTCTGATCCTTTTGGAGTGGAGCCAAATATAGCTCTGACAGAACAGGGCCTTGTTTCTGTATCTGAAGGCTGCCCCAAGCTCCAATCAGTTCTCTATTTCTGCCGTCAAATGACAAATGCTGCTCTTGCAACTATTGCTAGGAATCGTCCTAACATGACCCGTTTTCGTCTATGTATTATTGAGCCTCGAGCCCCTGATTATGTAACTCTCGAGCCACTTGATATTGGTTTTGGAGCAATAGTAGAGCACTGTAAAGAACTTAGACGCCTCTCTCTTTCAGGCCTCCTAACAGACTCCGCATTTAAATACATAGGGAAGCATGCTCAAAAGTTAGAAATGCTTTCTATAGCATTTGCTGGAGATAGTGATGTGGGTCTCCATCATGTGCTTTCTGGCTGTAAAAGCCTGCACAAGCTGGAGATCAGGGATTGCCCCTTCGGTGACAAAGCTCTCTTGGCCAATGCTGTGAAACTGGAGACAATGCGATCCCTTTGGATGTCATCTTGCTCAGTAAGTTTGGGAGCATGCAAGTTGCTTGGTCAGAAGATGTCCAGGCTCAATGTCGAAGTTATAGATGAAAGAGGACCCCTGGATTCGAGGCCACAGAGCTGCCCAGTGGAGAAGCTATACATATATCGGACTGTTGCAGGTCCAAGGTTTGACATGCCTGGATTTGTTTGGACAATGGAGGAGGATGCAACATATCGGTCATCCTAACCGAAATTTTCGTGGTTGTATCTAGTTTACTCTGTAAGTACATGCTCTATAATAGTCGGACCCTCAATTTATTCATTGTTGAGCTACATAAGTGTTGTGCTCGGGAATTAGGGTCACGCCAAACAATGTAGTCTATTGAGATTTGGAAGAGGGTTGTGAGCTGAATTGCCAATTTTTTATACACTTGGATGAGCAATTGGTTTACAGTTAGTAATAAGGAATTGAATTTCTTGTTTTTCTATGTATCATCTAGAATATTGGCAGATTTGTATATTATTTGTAGACTTAGCATATCCATCATGTATTGAACTGCCTTTGCAGCACCCTCACAAAATACAAAATAGAAAAAAAGGGCTAATCTTTGTCCATTGGTTGATCAATAATATACTGTAGTTTGTACTCATCAATGATAAAGTTCAATAGTTTTAGATGTTATAGTTAGTGTTTATTATAGTTGAAGTGTTGGTTCTCTATGAAAATGTAAGTTTCCTGGTAAATATTGGAGAAAACAAGGATATAAATATCCTGTTTTCACTCATTTGTATTCTTCCATGAGAGAAATGGTCGTGTTGTAGAATTTGCATCATAATTTCCATAAAGTTCTCTTAAAATCAACTACTCTTTACACTATCAAATATACGAGTCACTTTTTAACATAAAAAGAAAAGAAAAAAAAAATCAATTTTCCTATGTCTTTCCTTACAATACTCAAATTAATTATAAATTGAATTATAGCATCTTGTGTGAATGATTCAAGTAAAGTAGTCATAAGTAAACGAGAAAATAAAATGGCATCACCCTCACTCTGCAAAGTTGGGGTAATTTCCACCATACCCACCTTATAAACTTTAATTTTTTAAAATAAGCATCATACCCGGTAAATTTAAATTTAAAGATGTATTGTACCTCTGTAAACTTAAAATGGTGCACCGTCGCTTAGTGTTAACTTGATGTTAAAAGTTAAAACGGAAGAAATGCGCTCGACTTCTTTTAATGAAAGCGAAATGCGATCGAGGATTTAATTTTTTTACTCATAGTATTTATTAAATGATAAATAAATATAATCTTCTAAGTTATTTTAGTTGATATTTTGATCATGAATAAATTTTAATTATATTATTATGAATTGCAAAATTAATAAACAAATCTGGTCATACCAATTTTATATTTATTAAAATAATTAGTTAAAATAATAATTCATGATAAAAATTTTGCACTAAAATTTTAAAAAATAACAACTGAAATGAATTAGATGTATTATCTAACTTTATACAATTAAATGAAATGTTAAATAATTTTCAATGACTGTACATATCTTATACTGTATATAATAAACAATAGATTTAATAATTATTTAAACATACTACTATGTGTAAAAAGCAATTACAATAAACAATAGATTGAATAACTACTCCACTGCCCACATTCTTGAATAACTTATGCCATTGACTTAAGCATTTCTTGAGACAATCTGCCTAAATGTCTCATTACAGATTTATAATGCTTCTCTTTAAGTAAGTGGTAATATAAATTAATACTCTCTTCTAGAAATGTAAATATTTGAAGATCTTGAATGTGTTTATTATTGTGTTACAAAATTATGAAGAGTAATTTTATCTATATCAAAACTTTGAATGCATTTAGAATTTTTTTTTTACTATAATAGCAACAATATCAAAACTTTGAATGCATTTAGAATTTTCTTGACTATACATAAAACAACCTTTTGTTATAATATTATATCTTGCTTTATTCATAATGTTAGATTATTATTTAAAAAAAATTATATATATTTTTAATAATTTCGTTAAGCTTTTACTTAGCAAAGAAATTCTTAACAGGGGATCTGAGTACACCATTTTAAGAAAGTTTATATGAAGGAGTACGATACACTTTAAATTTATAGAATGCGATCTTTCGTTTTAAAATTTCTGAGGAGAGTATAATTGAAATTACAGAAGTTAGGATAATCAAAGTTGGGGTAATTGATTGCACTAGAACCTTTCAATTCATTGATTGATAATGCACACATGTTTTCCCTAATGAGACTGCAAAATCTGTGTCGATGAACGAACCTTTACAGGGTCAGGAATCATACTGCATTATTGAGTATATATGATTGTGAAAAGAATTGATTCCTCTAGCTATATCTTTGGAGAATCAACTTCTCGATTAATAATGGACATTAAGTATTTCAAGAAATATGGTATTACCCGTTTGATCATCATAATTCATAAGTGCAGCCAAGTTTATTTGCACATTGTTCTCGATAATGATATATATTATTACATTTAGCCCTAATTATATCAAAATTGTAATGTAATCCCCATATGGACTTAGGACGCTAAAACCAGTGTATGAAATGTAATTGATCTTCAGTTTTGAAATACATGATCAATTAGTTTTAAATGAATTTTTATTACATATGACCAAACATACTCCTAAATATTCTAATTTTTTAAATAGATTCCACATGCTTTTCTGGCTTCCCTTTCCCTTGTCAATAAAAGTAATAACGAGTATACTCCAATTCTACTAGTTTTGACGAATTCACCTGACCTAAAACTTATTTTAAGACAAGTGATCTTTATCATCAAATTAATAAAAATCCCATTGACAGATCCAAAATTCCTTAAAATCATAAAAATATCCCCAAAAATATTTGGAAAATATTTGAAAAATGAAAGTATCCTAAAAAATTTAAATTTTCATCTGAAAACTCCTTCTGAACAAACTCCCAATCCTAAATTATCTCTCAAAAAAAACAAAAAAAATGTACTTCAACAAAATGTGTCTTTTGTCCCGATTCAATGGAAACTTTTAATCATCTCTTCGCAAAATGTCATTTTAGAAATTTCCTTTGGGCAGGAATATCGATAAACCGTCTTATATCCAATTTAAACGTCTACGATCTAATTTCTCTGACCATCAAGAAAAAAGAAAATGATCCTGACATTCGTCTCCTTTGTAGTTTACTCTGCGGACTATCGGATAAAAGAACGATGCTTATCTTTCTAATCAAATGCTTCCACTTTCTCCAAGAAGTCTATCCGTCATGATAGTTACAAAATTACTAAAAACATGGGAACTTGCTTACAAAAATCTAACCAATACCTCTCCTCCCATTGAAAATAACAATGAACATCCTCTCATGTTCATTCGACAACCTAGCGTCCTCAAATATGATCATTTGCAAGGGACATGTAAAGAGGAGATACTAAAATTTGCATTGGTATTTTAAATAATCAAGACCCTTATTGGTTGATACGTATCAGCACCACAAAGTAGAAAAATGCGTTGAAGAATTCAGTCTTACTTTGACAATAGGAGGCCCAAGAGTCTTTGTATTGAAACTTTTGGGGAATCCATCCTCACGACTTCAATCCTTGTTAATCAACATAGATCTCATGCTATCTTTTTCATTATTGATAATTTTACTTCGCAGGTGTGGTCTAAACATTTTCAGAAGATTGAGAGGAGCAAAGAATGACAAAACTTGAAGAATAAAGAATTGATGAATGTTTGTAAGTATTTTTGGTTTCCAACCAATTTTGGTTGTTTTATCAACTTGTTAGACATTTCAATTAGCTCCTTTAACTTTTTGAATTATAATGATTTGAATATTTTTAGCGCTCCAAATAACGCAAAACTTGATATATTTAACATTTTTAATTAATATATGTATTAATTATCAAAAAATAATAATAATAATTCTCAATCATATTAGGTCAGATAACAAATGCTCGCCCGAGACTCATAATAGTTAGAATCTCGACCAATCAACGTGCTTAGGCCATGACAATAGTTAGGTCATGATTTTGATCACTAGTTAGGTGATGATTTTGATCAATACTATACTATTACTATTTATATGTCTATATCTATAAGTAGGACCAAAATAGAATAGAATATACCCCTAATAGATCCCCATTCATAAAAGTGTGAGTTGTGTTTTTTCCGTTTTTATTATATTAATTACTATATTACCCTTATTATAATATTTTCTATTTGTGAAAAAATATATTTCAATTTTTTTTAAAAAGGACGGAGTATAACAATTCAATAACTAATATTGTCCAAAAATTCTATAACAATTCAAACATAGTTGGAATACGTATCCTAATATGTACAAGAGTTTTACCACTTTCATACGTATACTAATTACCATATGTTCATTATCAACATCTTCATCCAATTATATAAAAATACTCAACATATTTACCAACACATAAAAGTGTTTGATATAATATTGCCTTCGATTTTTTTTAATTTTATCGTAACAATAAATAAATTCCATTTTAATGCAATGAATTAGTCTACTCATACTAAAAAAAATTTGTATAATAATTATTCAATTATAAATTAAAAAAAATTTCTAATACAAAAATTACTATTAAAGAATATATATCAAAATTATTATGTGATATTTTGTATTATATTTCAATAATTAAAATAAAAAAGTGTCAAGTTACATATCTAAAATACTCAATCCATCTCCAATAGATTGTCAAGGTTTAACTTTGGATTCATAGATTAAATGTTAAATTAAAATATTTTATTTCTATTATATAATATTTGGTGAAAATGATCAAATAATAATATTTGTAGTGTACTTTAATATTGACATTAAATTTTATTTAAATCAAAATTATATTTATCGATGAAGGCGTAAAAGTTAAATCGATTTGGAGCCATACATCCCAGCATGTGATCATTTAGTATGGAGAGTAATAGATTTGGATATTTTTATTTCATAAATTTAATTTTTTTGTTATAATATATATACCATGTTAGTTTTATAGTTAAAATAGCAATATCTTTATCTATAAAATAGATGCAATTATTAATTAGAGTTGAATTCAATATATGAAAGAAAATTTAAATAATTTCAATCTTCACGATTTAATAGTATTGATTAGTAATTAGTAAACTTAATAAGAGTATATTATCATAATAATATGTATATTAGTTTTCACTCTATATGAAATATAATTTATCGATATTATAGTCTAAAAAATATATGCATGAATATGTATATTATAGATATATAATCCTTTTATTGATGAACATTGATGCTTCTAATCGTACCTCGTCTTTTATTTGAACTTATGACGCTTTTATATTAAAGTTGTTTATTTATGTCAAAATTTTAAAAAATTTCATATCAAGTAATATTAATCACATATACTATTGAGGTTTAACTTTTTATTAAAATTATTGCACAAGATATAGTTTTTAAAAGAGGTATGTCATTTTTATTCCATTGATTTTTTAATATAATTCATTTGTAGTATTTAATTGAAACGAGGACATCTAATGTATAGTCTCTTTGGTTGTTTTTGCGTGAAACAAATTGAGAAAGAATTTCATAAAAGGTCTCGATATTATTCGGTTTTGTGCAAATATTATTAGGTCAAGCATTAATTAAAATATGTAAAAATGAATAGATAAAATAAAATTGAATAATACTCCGTCAATCCATTTTAATTGACTTTCCTTATTAGAATAAATCTTTGTCTTGATTACTCTTTAATTTATACTATTAAAAAAGGTAAAAATTAATATTATGAAAGTTTTTTAAAACACGAATCCAATTATATAAATTTTATATTTTTTAGAATAATAAATAATTAATAATGAATGGTTAAAGTTCAATTTCACAAAAGTCAAATGACAATTAAAAAGTGGATTGGAGGGAGTAGAACTATGAAATAAATTATCTTTACTAATCAATTGAAGTGATGTTTTTAACGATAAATAAAATAGCAGCAAGGTGCGTTTTTTATTAAAGAGAAAATGATATTTTCTAACAATAAATAAAATTACATAATATCATTCTTTTATTAAACCTTGAAAATGAGAGCTAGCGTAAGTAACAAAACTTTTAAATCTATTATTAAAATTATATTATTAAAAATTATAAGGGATCGTATAACTATGAACAAAATGAATTATAATATAAATCAAAAAATATAATTTATAAATTTACTTAAATAGTGAATTACTTTATTTATTATCTCAGTTTAAATGTTTGCAGGATAAATGTTGTACGTACATTTTACTAGTTGATAAAAAAAACAAAAGAATTGAAGAGAAATATGATAACAAAGAAAGAAAGTGATGTTTTTAATAATAAATAAATTACAATGTAAATCAAAAGAGAAAAGTGATATTTTTTAATAATAAATAAAATTACTCATTTTGAATTCTTTTATTCGCCTTCAAAATGAAAGAAGTATCGCTAACAAAACTTTTAAATCTATTATTAAAATTATATTATGAAAATTATAAGAGATCATTATAATATGAGCAAAATAAATTACAATATAAATCAAAAGTATAATTTATAAATTTAGATTAATAGTTAATTATTTTATTTATTATACCGAATTTAAATATTTGAAGCGTAAATCTCTTCATTGGAGCAACATCATTTAGTAATTATCTTAAGGTATGTATAAAAGGGGGCATAAAAATAAAGTACAAATGACAAATGGCAATTTCATTCATGAATGCAAAACATAAATGAGAACGTTGGATTTTGGCCCATCCATTTAAATACCATCACTTCAACTCTAAATCCCGAAACAACCGTTACAAAACCTCAATTTTCTTGGCTTTTACTTTTTTAAGCTTTCCATTTTCATCTTTCCAATCTTGAAAAATCTCTAATGGCAACTTCAATTGAATCATCATCTCCCTCTCCACTCCACAAGGTCTGCTTCTTTTACTCTTCTTTATTATTTCTTCATTCATTTTTACACTTGAGTTTATTCAATGTTTCAAATAAATAATTTATCCTAATTTCAGGGACCGTCGACTTTGATGGGCACTTCCCCTACCTTTAGTCCTTCATCAGAAAAGCATTTCTGGAGTACCCTTAACAACCGTGTGGACAAAATTCTGGAAAATAAGAAGTCATCTTTGCAAAATCAAGTGGTGAGCATTTATTCTAACTAATACAAAATATTATTTCGAGAATATAGACATGAATGGAGACGTCGTATTTATATAGTCCACCACAAGTATTCGGATAATGGCTTAGAGTGGGTTGTTTATAAGAATGGGTTCTTTTAAGATTTTGAACTTATGGGGTTTGAAAATTATTTGCAGAACAATGGAGCATCGGATCGTGCGAAACGAATCAAGGAAGATTCAATGCTTTTGCTTAGAGGGTTTGATTCAGTTTCTCATTCTCTCTCTCAATTGTCCAACAACCTGGAGAATGCACTTCAGGTAAGCTTCCCCTGTTCTTGTTTTTCATGAACTGAAATCATTGAACTGTTTTGTGTTCATCAAGAATGTGCAAGTGTCAATAACAAGAGATGATATCATTCACATTCTTGTAGAGACCAAAATTCCTGCCTTGATAAATAGAGACCAAAATTCCTGCCTTGATAAATAGAATTTCCTTGTTGGACCTCTTGGAATGTACAAACTATCGGCCCTAAAGACAAAAGTATAAGTGGAGTGCTGAATTTTTATTTCATACATAATATTACAATATCACATAGGCGCAATAAACCAGATCGAGCCTCTGTTGTCAAATCAAGAAAAATAAAAGAACATCATTCAGTTCGATAGTGAAATGGAATTAAAAGGTCCGGTTAATTTTTTGAATAGTTCAACAAGGTTCGAAGATTCTGAAGTTCGAAAACCCTTAGAAGGTTCGATACAAATTACAAACACATAACATAAATTTTTTAACGTAAAATTATAACCTTTTTATTACAAAAAAATCAAAATTATTTCATATTTTAATGATTTTAAATCAGCATAAAATAGTACCAACAACAAAATTTATTTAAAAAACCTTAAATTATTATAACATTTAAAACAATTTTATATTTAAAATATTTTATTATGAATTACATTTTTTCATCATTAAAAAATAAAATATTTTAAAAACCCTAAATTAAAAATCATAAATTTTATTTCAAAAAATAACTTTTTTATTGTTAATATTACAATAATTACGTCCTCTCACTCTGAGAAATTTGAGCCATGTGATATTGCAAATTATTCGATTATCTCACAAAAAATAACTTCTAATTCTATATGTGGCTTCTTTCTTGGGGGATGGAGTTCTAATTGCTTGCTTTAACTGTTACCTTTGCTTCTCATCTGGATGAGGTGACTCCTTGAATAATCTGCATTATTTGCATAAGATTAGTGAAAAGTAGAAAAAGATTGAAGATGATTTTGAGAATTTGAGAAGAAGATGGGGTCAGACGGTCACCTGTAGTGTGTCTGTATTATGACTTATGAGAGTGAATAAAGATTGGGTCAGCAACTAGCAACTATATGTTTTTTTTTTTTTTTTATCAAAATGTAAATATATATTTGATCGGAAAAAAAAAGCTGTATCAAAATGAATACGCATACAATGTC